>JANSTX010037776.1:0-13205 GCA_027564355.1 Penthetria funebris | reverse complement strand
ATTTTACATATGTAACTGATATTATAATTGAAAGAATATGTGGGAGTATAAGCTTAATCGGATTACTCCTTGGAGTAACTCCCATGTATATTGCGCACGATAACTTGGGATTGCATTGACATATCAAAGACAATCGAAGAGAATGCTTTGAGCTATCGCTATAAAATTTTGCACGTGTCACTTTTATCTAATTTGTGAGACTATGTTCGAAGATGAGGAAAATTGGAATACTCCTTCAAGTACCTCCCATACAAACTTTTTACTCTTTTGAGACCCTGTGAACAATCTTTTTACTCTTTTTTTATTTTCTACCTCCCATATGTATTGCGCACGATAATTTGAGATTGCTTTGACATATCGTCATGAAATTATACATGTGTCACTTTTATCGGATTTCTGAGGCTAAGGTCGAAGATGAGGAAAATTGGAGTACTCCTTCAAGTGCCTCCCATACAAACTTCTTACTCCTTTTAGATTAAAATTGTTAGTATCATACATACAAACTTAAAACTTTACACATATAACTGATTTTATAATTGAAAGAACAGAGTATTAGCTTTATCGGATTAGTCCTTGAAGTACCTCCCATGTATATTGTGCACGATAACTTGAGATTGCTTTAACAGATCTTCATGAAATTATGTACGCGTCATTTTTATCTCATTTGTAAGCGATAGCTCGATGGTGAGAAAATTAAACAATAATTTTTAAACAATAATAATATACTAATGGTAAACACAAAATTCACCACATATTCATTAACTTATTATTTTATTTATTTATAATATATTTTATTTTTACAATTAAAGCATATAAATTATTATTAATTAAAATGGAATAGTACTGAAGATAAATCAAAATAATTATTTTTATAGATAATTTGTAAATTATCTCATAATTACTCTAAACAATTTCGTCCTAATTAAAATGGAGTAGTGCTGACGATTTAATTTGTAAATCACCGGATATCTTCTCTAAAAAATATCGTTCAGTTGATTTTTACTTGTTGTGATGTAAAATGTTGTACACAAATTGTCAGAATTGCCAAAATAATCAGTTTGGTATTTGTACTATTCTTAATATCATATACGGAAATTTCAATTGAGTCCTTGTTTTTTTCACTTCTGATTGCTCACGTGTTGAATATTAATTCAATGTATCCAGGACATCTATTCTATTTTCCATAATCTAAGGTTAAGTTTTGTCACATTCCTGCTGTGATTTAATTATTTAATTTATTATCAATGTTATGTTAAATTTATTTGAAATAATTTAAAAATAATGAGCAGCTCAATTGGTACCATTGAACATTTTCTGCTTTATTTTACAATTCTACGTTGCACATCATTAATACTTCTATTCATATAATGTACTTAAATCTATTGGGCGTTTCATGTAACTAATGCTACGTTTGGTGACAAATAATGTAGATGACTAAAATCGAAGATGCTCAACCAATCTTTAGCTCCATGCGGTATCACTGGTAACTTGATCACATTATATGGCAGTAATGGTGATCGAGGATTAAAAGATGGTATTATAATGTCGTGTTTTTCGATTGGTTGAAAACAATTAAATACTAAACTAGGTAGCTAGGAATTAATGTACCACTCTACTGAAATATTCAAATGTATAACTGAATATTTAAGATTGATGCCATATTTTCCAGTTGACAAACTTCAATTATAGTTATTTGTGTTTACACCCTTGAGGCGTTAAGGTGTACATGAATGCAATTTGTTGAAAAATTAGCCAATTAACGTCGACCACTTTGTTGACCATAGAATGCAAACTGAGTTGACATATGTAGTCGTTGTAGATGTGTATCAGCCATGTCAACTATTGCTAACTGATTTTGAATGAGTTGCAAATTAAATTTCTTAACAAATTTTTTGAAATAATGTAAATTAATAAATAATTTTCATTCAAAAATATCGTAAATTTTGAGAAATTTATTGAAATATGAATAATTAAAAATGTAATGGAAAGTTGATTTACTGATTCTCTTTTAATATCTGCAACATTCTACACTGAAAAACAAATCATTTTATAGATATGATATTATTGGAGATTTATGTCCCTTTACAGGATGCAGAAACTGTCTGTGCGGGAGACTTTAATGTCGAAAATATTACTTTGTTGACGCATGCTTGTGTTACCGACATCTTGGTACTTAAGCAGAATACTTTGCTACCCGAATCGCAGACATTTCACATCATACTCCATAACTTTTAGACCTTTAGCTCATCGTGCATGGTGAAAAATACACTATTGCAGTATAGTATGAAAATCAATTTGCCACTCAGATCATTGTCTTATAACTACTACTTTTCCACATACATCTATAGTTTATATGCACCCTAGCAACGCATAGATTAAAATACTGTTTCTACTCAAATTAGCTAATTTTAAATTTAAATAAAATAAAAAGCAGTATCTATGATTATTCCAATATCCATTTTTCTTTCATGTACAAACAAATATTTATAAAATACGCTTGTTACCATATAAGTAGCTAAATTCAACTCTTGTGTAATTATTGCGTCATTTAATTTCAGGGAAATTTCTTGCGTTAGCATATAATTTTTTAGATTCTATGGTAAGCATAAAAAATATGTTCCTTAAGTTTCTTCCAAATATGTAGTTGAAATATATGCAAATTAAATGTATTGGATGTGAATTCATGCGAGTATACGTTGGATATTCGTCAGAAAATTCAAAGTTAATAATTTCAAATTTAAGACGTAATTTCAATCATTCACACCATTGTAGGATATTTTTGTAAGTGTATTAACTGGATTGTTCTTGTCCCCTAGTCTTTCTTTGCTATATAAACAATCATTTGAAAAACAATATTGTCGCCATTTAAGTATATAACTAAGTTTAACATGAATTCTAGGAAAATTTCTTGCGTAAGCAGCTATTTTATTATGTACTTGTATAGTATGCATAAAAAATATATTCTAAAAACTTCTTCCATAGTCGGTTGAAATCGTTCAAAGTAGTATATGTAAATATGTCCATCGTCAACTAAACATAAGATCATACAGGTTGCATGTTCATCAATTTGAAAATATAATGAAAAAACACCATTCTGAATGATCGCAATGTATGCATGAGTGAAATGAGAGGTTGTATTATCATAGGTTCATTGACTAATGCATATTCTTAGTTCATTTCTTCATAATATTTAGTTCAATTGAAATAAATTTCTTTCATTTGTATAAATTTGAGATTTTCAAATTGTAAAAGTTGAAGAATGGTTGAAAGGGTCTGGAGCCCTGAATGTGTGTTCTAATAAGGTATTTGATAATTACTCTGTATTTTTTTTTAAATTGTTAATATACAGCACCACAGACTTTTCCATAAATGATAACAAGACCGATGTATAAAATTAAATTTAGTAGAATTGATAACAATAATAAGCACATGTAATGAAAATAAATCCAAGGCTTAATATTCGCTCTTATATAAACAAACTTATAATGGTTTAAAAAATGTTTTGTTTGTGCTTTACTCGATAGCCCCTTATGTATGCTGTGATCCCTATTTTTAGATACCTTTAACTTTGTAGTTGTTTAGTATTTAAATATTCGCCTTCAAATTACTAATACGAGTATGTGGTGGATTCCTATTCAGATTATATACTTTGATTTTCATATTGAATTAAATACTTCGCCACTTTCAGTTTAGTTGCAAATTATTCGTCTCACAAGATTAATGAACATTTAAGTTGAATATACACTTCGAGGAAATTTAAGTGAATAATTTAATAAAATGGAAATAAAACAATTCAAAACATTTTTATAGTTAATCTTTGAATTTAAAAATGAAACAGATTAGAATGAATATATTAAAAAGCAAATTAATCATTAATTATTATTAAGGAATATCATTGAAAATATTCAACCTAATTGATTAATAGAAGAAAATGCTATTAATTTTTGTAAATAAATTTGATTTAATCCATTAATCAATTAATTAATATTTTAAAACGTTTTAAATATTATATAAATCATAAAATTGAAGCCTGAAAAATTTTGTCGCCCATGTCAGTGATCGAATAAAAATTATATTAAATATCGTGAAAAAAGTTATATTATTAAAAATTGCGGAGAAAATAAATTTATGTTTTAAATATTGTGGCTAAAACAAATTAATTTTAAAGAAATATTGTACATAACAGAAATGAAATTAATATTAAAAATTGTGGAAATAAAACATAGTTTTTAAATAAATATTTTACATTGTGTATTTAAAAACAATTTATCTATTTAAATCTTTTAATTATTAGTGAAAAACTTATTTTATCTAACTTTTTTCCATTCTGAAGTGAATTAGTTCAGAAATAACTAATAGCTAATATGAATGCAGGTTTACAGGTAAATTAGTATAGTCTAAAATAGTATATATTGTTTGAGATTCAGAATGCTATGATGTGGATCACATTCAATAATTGTTATAAATGCCGAACTCAATAATTGAGAAGTTGTTAGATTTTAATAACAAAGCTGTTTCATCCATAAAATCAATTTTTAATCTTTGGGTTCTATTTAATAACATGACTTGAAATATTTACAAATAATCTAATTAAAAGTATTTAAATTATTGTTCTTAAATATGATTATTAACTCAATAACATTATAGATTAAATTTCTAATTCACTTCTCAAAATCAAATAAAAACAAAAATTAAAATTATATACTAAAGTTTTTTTTAAACTTATTTTTAACTCTGATAAATGTCTCCTCATTAAACTAATATTATCTCATCGAGAATTATTTTAAATATAGTTGCTAACAATAAATTGTTTTGACCTTCCATACAAAATATACGGTGATGAATGAAGTGGCCGACAACCAACAAGATTACTCAGACAATCTTTACCTCCTCGCGGTGTCAACGGTAACTCGATCACGGTACATGTCAGTAATGGCGTGTGATCAAGAGATGGTTCTAAAATCGTGTTTGTCTACTGTTTGAAATAGCAACTCAAACTAGGTAATTGGGGATTTATGCACCACTCTTCTGAAATATTCAAATGTATAACTGGATAATTATGATTGATGCTATATTTTCCAGTTGGCACATTTCAATTAATATTAAATGAGTTTACATTTGATGTCACATCATCTGCACTTTTAGGGCGCATTGGGCAGCATTACGAACTTAATTTGATACATGCATATTTAAAACGGCAAATTAACATCATAATTACATCCTCGATGCGTAAATGTTTAGATAAATTTATTATTAAGTAAATAATATTCTAAATAGTAATTATTGTTCTTAAGAAGATGAAAATGAATAATAATTTTTTAATAAACGACTACCAATTTACAGAATTTATTCTTTAGTAGTTTAATAGTCAACACTTGCAATACATATACACTTGCAATATATAACAATTTGAGTAAACAATAATACTAGTTCTAGTAGTACATTTCATAACTAGAAAACAAATATCGTTTATGGTGACATGTATCATGCCAAAAACAGTTTCAATTTTCAACTTAAAATTTTGAAAACAACAATTTTTTAAAACAAGATTCTTCATTTATAGGACGTTGCAGTCAATATTGCTTAGAAGAATGAATATAGTCGTATGATAGGATTTAAGAGTTATTATCAATAAATCTTCAGTTTCTTCGATTCCCAAACTATCATGAAAGTAGTCGAATGAAATAATATTATATTTCAGGTTCAATGGTAGGTGTGTGGAACTTTATTTTTACCACAATTTAAATAGTTTGCACTAAATATTTACTTTCATTACATTTAATAATTTATAAACATATTTATTATTTTGGATACAACCTTACTTGTTGCTTTCTCTGGTTTATCTGGTTTTTACATTTTAATCTTATAAAACTAATTTCATTCTTATAAAACTATTACATTTTCAATTGCAACAATAACTTTTTTGATAGGCCATGACGATTAGTATTATTGAATATATTGTTTGCCAAACACTCCTTCCCCAGTAGATGCCAACGTAAGCATCTGCGATGTTAAAATTTTATCAAGGAAGTATATATGTTATAAAAAAAATGTTATTTTACTAACTATAACAAAATACGAGATTCAAATGAATGACATATTCAATTCATATCATATTTCTAATTACATTTAACAAAAATATCCATTTGTACCGAAATATCGATGTGATTATAGAATTTATTATATAGCCATTTACGAGAATTTTTTGAATGTTTTGGCGGTTTACTTATTCTACCATATCGAGTCTTTATAGGAAGCTTAGATTTATTATCATCTAATTTAAATAATGCCCTTTTGGCAAAACCCGATTTCCCTTCATTATGAGTAGGAATTGAAATGACAACAGGTTGGTTACGGGAGTCTTCATTTTTGGAATCTGGTAACATATAACACATGGCTTCAATCTGTCTATTGAGACCTTAACATTTTTGTTGTTAATATTTAGTGTAAAATATTTCTCAAATCTGTTGATTACCAAATATGGCCCATTATAAGGAGGTTGTAGTGCCCTTTGTACAAGATCTACTCTAACAAAGACATGTGAACATTCATGAAGATCCTTAAAAACAAATACATAATGAGTACCATGTCTTGAAGCTGGCGTGGGTCTAATCTTATCAAAATGAGATCGTATCCGAAGGGCGAAATCATTATTGAAAGGAATTTTCGACTGTTGAAAAAAATCAAACGGCATTCTTAAAGTCTGTTCATAAACCATTTCAGCTACGGTACAACCTAGATCCTCTTTCGGTGTTGAACGAAGACCTATAATATTATATGATCCGTCACTATCATCTTTGGAACTCCAAATCGTGGAATCCACACATAGAAAATAATGTTAGCAATTGTCTCAGTTTGCATATCAGGCATTGGATAGGCCTCAGGCCAACTACTATACCGGTCAATTAACGTCGGACAATAGCGGTGTCCCTTAGACATTGGTAGGGGTCCTACAATATCCATATGGATTTCTGAAAATCGATGGCCTGGCAGTGGATATTCACCCAACTGACTATGTGTATGTCGCGAAACCTTGCATTTTTGACAAGATAAACAATCACGAGCCCATTGACGTACATTTTTGTTTATTTCTGGCCAGAAAAATTTTTGCGATACCAGCGACTGTGTCGAACGAATACTAGGATGTGAAAGTCCATTAACGGAATTGAAAACATCTTTTCTAAAAAACAATGGTATATATGGTCTTGCATGTTTAGTTGAAGTTTCGCAGTATAATGTCTGATCGGATCCGCTTATAGGAAACTAGCAGAAAGACAATTTTGTATTGTGTAATCAAGATTGGAATTCTTCGTCAACCAACTGTACCTCAGCAATTGATACATAATCCAATGATTCTGACATTGAAATGGATCCAATACGAGAAAATGCATCAACCACCAAATTATCTTTGCTACTAACGTGACGAATATCTGTGGTGTATTGTCCAATGAAATCCAGATGGCGACGCTGTCGTGGACTAGATTTTTCATTTTTTTGTAGAAAAGCAAAGGTAAGCGGCTTATGATCCGTGAACAACGTGAACACATTGAACTCAAGCATATGCCTGAAATATTTTATACCGGCATAAGCCGCAAGTCACTCGCGTTCATATGCACTGTATTTCATCTGTGCCACATTGAGTCTTACCGAAAAAAATCCAAGAGGTCGCCATGTATCATCGACCCTTTGTTGCAACACTGCACCTATGGCAGTATCTGAAGCATCGACAAATAATGCAGAAGGAGGATTTGATGTAGGAAATGCCAAAGTCGTTGCCTGAACCAGTTGTGACTTACATAAATCAAACTCCGCAAGAGATTCCTCTGTTCAAGAAATTACAGTCTTGTCATTTCTTCTTTTAGATCCGTTAAGGAAAGAATTTAAAAATTATTGACCCTGAGCAACGTCAGGTATGAACCGCCGATAATAATTCAACATGCCCAAGAATCGACGCATGTCTTTGACCGTAGTAGGAGGCCCATACTTGAGTATATCCAAGAAAATCTACGTCATTTTTAGCGACATGACATTTATTTAAATTGATAACGAGACCATATTCGCGCAAACGAGTAAACACTATTTTAAGATGTTTGTAATGAGAATTCAGATCACTTGAGGCTATTAAAAGATCATCTATATACACATAACAAAATTCCAGGTTACCCATGATGGAGTTTAAGAAGCGCTGGAAAGTTTGAGCGGCGTTTCTTAATCCGAAAGTCATTTTGGCGAACTCATACAACCCGAATGGCGTTGCGATTGCAGTTTTGAGTATATCTTCCTCATTAACCGCAATTTGATTGTAAGCCCTTAACAAGTCAAGAGTCGTGAAAACTGTACACCCTTGTAAATTTTGTGAAAAATCGTGAACGTGTGGTATTGGGTAACGATCAGGTATTGTCTGTGCGTTCAAGGCCCTATATTCACCACAAGGGTTCCATCCGCCATCTTTTTTTTAGCCCATGTGTAATGGCGATGTCCATGCACTTTTTGACGGCCGACACATTCCCTGCCGCATTAAAAAATTAAATTCCGCCTCCACCGCCTTTAGTCGCTCAGAATCTAGACGTCGTGGCTTTGCAAAAACTGGCGGTCCGCTTGTTGTAATAAAGTGGCAAACAGAACTTGACGTCACAGATTGTTTCTAATTTATATTTTTTCTCACAAATTAGGATAATACTAAATAATATAATTGAAATTTTAATTCAAACCCTATGTGACCAAACTATTGATGCCAACAGACTAAAATTTTTAGAGACAGTTCTTTTACTCATTGAATTTTACGACCATCTTAATTCGAAATTAGGGCTTTCCCAGATCTATCCATCATCTTCCTAAATCCAATTAAATTTTGGAATGAAAAACATAACAAATTATGGCAAAAAAGAAAACTGGGTGATAATGTCATTTTCTTATGAAAATAACCTGGTCCTGTTTACTGATTATTAAAATGTAAGTGTGACGTCATCACGTCACAACAATATATATTAAATTAAGTTTTCTATTTAATCTTATCCAGTATTAACACTTTACATTAGACCTATTTGATCTGTTTTCTATCGAGATTACTAATTCCGGTACGGTTACTAATTCATTTCATTATATTATTTCTTTCATTATACACTTCTATGTCAGAGCACTTCATTATGGGAATAATCCTCGTCAATGCTTTCTTTTTTCCTGCTATACATATCTATACTATTAATCGACAAATGGAAAAAGTTTTTAACAAATATATCTTAAAATACTGCACCGATTTTGATCATTTTTGCTTTACGAAAAATGTATTCAACATGAGGGTGTGTATTTTTCCCGAAATTTTGCATTTTCATTCATTTTTTCTCTTTTTTAATTATAGTATAGAACAATGATTACACCTGTAATATTCATCACACTATCAAAAAATATATGAGTCCGTTCATTTTATTGCATTAAAATCATTCAAAATATATTTACTGGAATGTTTACTTTTTTTTTATTTATCATATTTGTTTTTGAATGCACAAAATTGTGTCTTTAAATATAAATTATGTGTTTAAATATAAAATAGATTCTTTTTTGGGAAAAATTTTTCTCAACATTTGATGATGGTGGACGGTTTATATTTGATTGTATAATATTATCATTGCTGTAAAAACTATTGCTATTACAGAAATAGAAATAGGCTACATGTGAGACAATTATATAATCCTGATGTAGATATTAATACGAATATTGCGCCTAATGTTGAAACGATTTCTGCCACAATCGCTACTGGAACTACTACAGATGACATTGATACTCTTTAATGCCCTTTAGATTGGTCTTGAATAACAATCCAATTAATGTTGATTCCAATAATCTTGGTGAAGTTTCTTTACGTTGTTCATTTTACACGGTCCTTCATTTTATTTCGGAAATTACATGCTGAAATTCAGAAGCATTCACTTCATGTTGTCATAAAGGTAAAGTTAATTTACCAACTTTATCTTCATCCCCAGTTCTACAATCTCTCATCGAAAGTATCCATTCAACAAATTCCAATTATAAGCAAAAATGAAAAAATTTCGTTAACAATATAAGGTCGTATAATTCAGCATTTGCAATGGCAAGTTCAGAAGCAGATTTGAATAAATCTAAATTAAAAGCCTTAATGCCTTCTATCATTAAAAACAAATCTCAATCAAATAAGTACAAGCACTTTTTTAAACAATAGAGTTTCAAAAACGTGGTCTTCCTCATGCTCACATTTTACTGACATGAAAATGATAGAATTGTTGGAACTGATGTCATTGATAAAGTTGTTTCTGACATAGTTACTAATCCACTATAATATGAAGTAGTAAAATGTCATATAATGCATGGTCCATGCAGTGCACTACAACCAAACTCAATTTGCATGGAACACGGTAATTGTAAAAAAACTTTCCCAAACAATTTTGTCCGACAACTCATGACACTATAAATGGCTACCCTAAGTATTAACGACCTGATAATGGAGTTGCTGTTCATGTACGGAGTAGTGACTTAGACAATCGCTATGTTGTCGCGTACAATCCGTATTTATCAAAGTTCAATTGTCATTTAAACGTAGAAGTATGTACGACTGTGAAGAGTGTGAAATATATATATAAGTATGTCTATTAGGGTTATGATTGTGTGACAGTTCGTTTTGTTAGAACCAATGAGGAGACTGGTTTGGATGGTCAAGTCATAATAAACGATGAGGTTGTTTCATAATGGTCGATACGTTGGTTCCACTGAATCAGCATGCGGATTTTGAGTATTAAATGCATAATCAAATGCATACTATTATATTAGTAGACTTGATTTCCATTTACCAAACGAACAAAATGTTTATTTCAGAGATGACAATGTAGTGCAAGCTATTCAAAATCAACAATGCTTAAAATTACTAGCTTTTTTTAAACTCAATGGCGACGATTAATCTGTTAGGGATTATTATACAACGATATACCATACCACTACATTTGGAAAGATTCAACAAAAGTATGGGTTCGACGACGAAACTTCACTGATAAGATAAGTTCAAGAATGTATATAGTATCTCTAAAAAACTTGGACTACAGACTACTTTTGCTACATGTTCGCGGTCCAAAATCTTTTCAAGATCTTCGTTGTTATAACGGTACAACATATCCTACTTTTGTTGAAGCTGCATATGCTCGTGGAATTGCATCCACTAATAACGAATTACGAGATTGATTAAATGATGCCACAGGTACAGAATGTCCGTTTAAATTACGACAATTATTTGCTTTTATTTGTGGAATAAATGTTCCTGCAAAGGCATTTGAATTATGGAACGAGTTTAAACATTTTTATTGCGAGGATTTCTTACGTACCTTCGATGAAACAGATTGATATAATAGAGCTCTTTTAGAAATTGAAGTGATGCTATTACCGCATAATATTTCTTGACCAAGAAATTGGTTTACCAATTTCACGATATGTTCCTTCAACAGATTTACAAATTTCTCAACAAATAACAATATACAATTATGAAATTTGGTTTCATAATTGTATATTTATTTATAATTTGATTTTATATTTATATTTTATATTATATAGCACTCGAATTTCTAGTGGTGAGCGAAAGTATAGTATAGTATATAAAGTAAAGTATAGTATTCCTTTAAACGATTAATTAAATCCGTTTTAACATTTGAATAAAAAGATAATTTCCTTTCCTTGCCATAGGTTTTAATTTCATCTGTCCAGTAATCAATTAGTGATCACTAAAAACATCCGCGCCTCTATATAGATACGAACGTGTAACAGCAAATTTCTCCATCTTCTACAAATTGTTATGTGATCAATTTGATTTCTGTATCGTTCATCTTGTGAAATCCAAGTTTCACCAATTACGAGGTTGTGATTACTGCACATTTTCGCAAAAAATTCTCCATTATTATTCATATTGTTAATGTCAACAAGGCAATGTGAAAGTTGACTATAAAAAGCCATCTTTATCATCAGATTATGCCTGTCCTGTATGTGCGTGAATCTAACCTATTGTTACAAATTTGACTCTTGAATCTTTCTGAGTTTATTCGATCTGATATCGGCTTCCAGTCGACAAGACTACTCTTTGCAGACATATACCGACTCCACTACTGTGAATTCTGTGACTCAGTGTACCAGAAAACAATGGGGGTTTACATTTTTTTAAATATATATATAACAAATTGGCTACAATTCTGTTTGGTTTTGCAACAAAATTATTATAATAAATAGTATAAAAAATAAAAAGTACATTTGACAATGAAAATATAAAGCAATTAATTGAAACGTCAATAAACCCTAGGATCTGTTCGAAGTCAAGAGTTTGAATTTTTCGTTGAAATGAAGACCAAGTGTTGTCGAATCCAAAATGGTGCCGTGCCGTCGTCTAGACGATCTATTGTAACAGATCGAAATTTTTAAGAATCCTACTAATATCAAATACATGCTCCTAAAGTATTTTCAAAACAACAGTATTTAAATACGGTACTTATAAATACTTTTATTTTAAATAAATTTGAAAAGTATTTTAGAAAAATGTATTTAATTACAATTTAAGAGTATTTTCGTAAAATGAATTCAAATACTTTCCAATTGCTTTTATATAATATTATCTAAGCAATCTGATTGATTACTCACTTCAATACCTACAGTTCATTCGATAAATAAGACAAATACCATTGCAAACATACTTATATTGATCTAGTAAGCAGTGGTACCGATCGCAAAAATGAAGATAGCTTTATGAGCGATCTAAATTATTGTCGGACTGCTCCTTTGGCCATCTATTATCCACATTTGTAGGTATATTGATAAATACAGGCATTTGCCAATGAATTCTAAAATAAAGTTATGTATTCAGAAATTAATGAAAAATTAATTAATTTGTGTAATATCCAATGTAGAATGTATATTAAAATTAAGACTACAAATAAATCAATAGATTGAATTGCGTGATAAGCCTAATTAATATTTTATAATATACATAATATTAATATAATATTTTTCCAATTATTTTTTTAATATGCTGACAAAATCAAGCATGAAAAATTTAGGAAATAATTTAAGTAGAAAATGAAAATATACTTTAAAACATAAAACATAAAAAGCGGTACACATACGTACAAATGCTAATATATAAGTTTCTGAAAACATTATTTAAGTAAAAACAATAAAAATATTTATTTTTTTAGTTACTTAAT
>JANSTX010037765.1:0-13208 GCA_027564355.1 Penthetria funebris | reverse complement strand
AAGTATTGTTTCCACCTGTTGTTTACTTCTTTGTCAGCAATCAAAACATTTCCACTCTCATCCTTTATGAATTTGATGGAATGTATGTCCTTGCCTGCAGCATTTCTTTGCGCAGCAATTTTGTATATCTCGTAGTTTGTAATTCGTAGTTAGTAATGTGAAAACAGTTGGTAAGGTTTCTGATGCTTAATAATTTCAATGCAGACAATTCTACATTATTAAATGATAATATTTTTACATAATAAAATATTTGCAATATGCTATCATAAAACTCGGCGATTCTTAAGATTATTTCCACATAGACTTCAGTATAGCGGTATGTTACATAGTTTGTATTTATGTTTATTTACCAAGTTCAGATTCTAGAGCAAGTACCCTAAAGAGGTTAATTAACCCATATTCACATTCATGTAATCTTTTCGATAACTTTACGATTATTTATGTTAATTTCTAAAGTATGCTGTTTTGGTAGAGAGGTTGTATATCAAGTTTGTGGATCATCAGGTGAAAAATATATCAAAACAAAATACTTTAATCAGATGTACAAAACCAAACATCTATTTTGATTTAACATTTTTAAATTCGGAATTCTCAATTTATAGCTATGTTCGGTGACATTTAATGTTACTTGCATATGCATATCATCATCCAAATTTTTACATCTCACGGGCGCATAGGTTGGCAAATTATTTAAATCATTTGATGGATCAGCTAATACTAAGCTACCTAGTTATTGGTAAGATGATTATACACCAAGATTAAAAACAAAAGACTAAATTTATGTTTTTGGTGTTTCCAGTAATACCGCTGAGAGATAAATATAGGTTGAACAACCTCAATATATTAGTCGGCAACTTCATTCACCTTCACTTGTATATTAGAAACTGTAATTTAATACCCGTCTGATGTAAAGTCGATATGCCAAATGTTATACTAAATTCAACATCAACTATCAATTTTTATATTTATAAGATTTTTGCAGTCGCCACTTAACATACATAACTGATCAAATCGAAAATGATCCGGTGGTCAGTCGTAAAACATCTAATTGCTTTTAACTATAAACATTGTCATTGAACTATTAAAACTATACATGGAGTTTCTCATTCATAATTTTTTCCTCTTTTTTGGTCGTATAATTTAAAAATTTTTATGCAAAAAATATTCAATGAAGCAAGAAATGGAAAAGAGTAGATTGATGTTTTGAAAAAATATCACGTACTTATGTTCAATTAGTGGGTGATTTCATAAATAATAAGCATATATTATATTATATTTACGATAATCGTTTTAAAAGGATTAAATGCAAAAATTGTCGCTCTAAATAATTCAATTGAAAAATAATGAATCAGTTTTCTTAAATCTATACAAGAACTCTACACGTAATGATGTAGTATTACATATACACTTTAATATCAAATAACATAAATCTTGTAGTAATGTCTTATATTTATTGTTACTTCTGTATTAAATCTTGGGTAGTAAACAACATCATTTGGTACTAAATAACATGATCATAGTTCCAGTTGCATTGGTACTATATAAGGGATAAGGTAATTGTAATTGTCCATTCGATTTTGTTCTCATTATAATTTGTTAGAAATGAAATTTTATATAGAAATGTAATTGATTTCAAATTTCGTTGTCAATAAACTTTTAAAATCATGTATTATTTTTCGAAAAACTGTAAAGGGATATGGAGAAAAATGTGTAATTTTCTATATTGCCAATTTGGCAACATATTCAGATTCGTGCATAATATAAGGTGAGAAAGACGTGTAAGTATAAGTTAAATTTTTAAAACGCTTTTTTTTACAACATCATCATTATAATTTTTAGGGATTCAAAGGAATCGGTACAAGAGGGTTGCAAAATTTCAGCATCTCTTACATATATCAACTTTTGCATTTACAGGTATGAACATCAGTATAAATAATGTACGTGGGTATATAGAATTTGTAAACTTTTTTCTAGCATAATATTATATATCTATATATATATATATATACATTTCCGGTTCAGAAGGAAAACTCTTCAAGTATATACTTTGAATTCAATTCTTACTTACCGCATTGGTTTTCCTTTTTCCAAATAACTCTCAATGGATCCATTTAATGGAAATTCCGGTATTGAATCACTTAACATTTCTGATCGTTTATTTGTTTGACATTGTGTTAACGACGTTGAAGATATTATTGTACAATTATTTATAAAAGTAGTTGTAATTAGAATTGTACATGTTAATGAAAATACTGATTGATTCTATAAAATAAAGAGAGAAAAATTTGTTAAAATATGTATGTAAAAAGGTGACAAATGTATTTGGCCGACTGTCATCAACATAATTCAACCTATCTTTACCATCACATGGTGGCCTCGGTCACTCGATGACAATTCATGACAGTAATACCGTGTATTTGAGATGAAATGAAAAAATGTCTCATCAATAAGGTGCGATATGTCCGAAGGTTACCAAATATTATTTATAATATAAAAGTAAATTTATCCATTTAATAATTGTGGCAAAAAATGTAAATATCAACTATAATTCTGACAATAAAAGCCAAAAATATAAATGTCAAGCAGATATCTGTTAAAAGTAATCCCCTTTAGATTTATAACATCATTAATTTTCACACTTATGCAATTTCGATTGCTTGCCCTAAAAAACATACCAATAATTAAAAAGATATTCAAAATCCTGAATTTCTCAGTTATTTAATTGTATCCGAACACACATCAATTCTCAGTACAGTAGCTGTGATTGTAGAATAAAAACACTATGAGCAAACTTTTGATTTTTCCTATCGTTATAGGTAGATACTAATTAGATATTAATTTAATTATCCTTAACTACTTACGACTATTATTCTGAGATACACTATATGAAATTTGATGAATGATAAGGGCGTGTAGACGATAAACAGATACATTTATTGCATCCATTGTACATTGGTTGTAAGCTATGAAGTTTTGATAATTTGATATATATTATGTGTGGAAAATTGATACAATGCATATAATTTAAGGCACTGTCCATCGCTAGGCACTACTGTTTCTCAGCCATGAGTTATCGAGCGTAACAAGTGGAAAGTGAAAGGAGTAATAAGTGGCGATTATGGTTGGTTGGGATGACATCGCATTTCAGTGTTTGCAAGTATATTTTCACTTACTTTTTAACAACTGTATTGTTGTTTCTGTTCATCAATTGTAATTCGATAACGAATTAGTGTGATTGTTTCGGTAGGTTGTAGCAGTTTATAATTAATTTATATGTAGCCAATCACGTCAGACCCATAACTTTTTGCGTTTCGAATTGTTATAGTGAAATCACATCGCCAGTTAGAATATATGATGCAAAAACAAATTTTTTTTTACCGATTTAGAAGCTGTTCACATACGTAAATACGACATCGCAAGTAACTCGGTTTCAGTTCATTTGACACTTAAGTTTATTGCTTTTAAACCATTCGCATTGCTAATAAAATGGTTTGTTATATAACTCTCAATGTTTCTGCAAGTTCTTTTTGCGGTTTGACAATAGTCTTGTTTAAATAATACCTTCCAACATGTTCCATATCCTTCGTGTCATAATTATTGCTTTAAAACCGTCTAAAACAGTATTGACACGTTTAAATCGATTGAGCTGGTGTTCATAAGCTCCATATATCAATTGATGAATTTTTCTTTAATCATTTAAAAATTGCTATGTATACCTAATATCGAATAATTATCGAAGGGTATATATTCCATCCCATTTATATAGTCGCGACAATCTTCAAATAGTATATGCATTATTTGATCAAACTCATTAATTAATCTAATTTTCTTATACACTGATGTTGTACACATTATTTATAATATTTAAATTATTATAAATTAAATTATTAAAACGTATTATAAGGGATTTAAGAATGACCATATTATCATTCAATTAATTTTGCATTTTTTTAATACTGTTCTTTTCATTATTCTTATTAACATTTTATTGAAGTCTTCTTTAGATATAATTGAATGTTTAAAATAAATTATATCATCATCATTATAATGATCTTGATTTAGCATTCTATAGTGAATATATAGTATAGGTTTTATGATCATTTTGATGAACAATTAATTGATTCGATTGTGTGATCGCTAAAGTATTTCTATAAGATCATAAATTATACAATTGCAAAAAGGAAAGGTCTTAGAAGGAGTTGAGTGTCGATGTCTAAATGAACTCCGTAAAATATATATATATTATATTTTACTGATAATGAGAAGTCCTGCTTTAATTTATTCTTGTATACATTATTTGTTTAGAAAGTGGCTGAACTTTAATGTCATTTTAAATAAAATAACTTAGGGGATATTATTAAAGAATAGAAATTATTAACAACTATAGTAACAATTTACATCACTAGATCTATAATTGATGATTTCAATAATTTAATAATTGATTTTTATAGGATACTATGCATACTTAACGCAATTGAAAAGATTATGTTAAATTTATATTAAATTATGAATAAAGTCGAATGACGCGCCTGGACCCAAAAGTTTGTTCGTTTACAATTTCATTAAGTTCGTGAATCTGTAATAATTTTTGGTAATGCTAACTACTAAGCTTAAAAAATATTCTAGTGAATTACTGTGCTGAACATCATTTCAATTGAGTAAAGTGCTGAACGAAATCCAATCTACCAGATTAATAGATTTTTCTATACAAGAAATTTTAAAAATATTAGTGTAACAATTTATTTACAATATCGATTACTATATTTTATAAAAACAAAAGTACTGTTCCATCATATCATATCAGTAATTGTAATAAAATAATTTATTTACTAAATAACCGAAATAATTATACTCTATATTTGATCCTGTTTTAATTTTACATAAACTTTTTGAATAATCTTGATAATTTAATTGGGAATTGAAATATAATCATGGGATTGCGGTCAATATAATCATTTATACATTTAGGAGACGCCCTAAATTTTATATTACACTCCATTCAGATTATTCATCCTGTTTTTGTTAATAAAACAAGGAATTTATTCAAATATTTCAAAGATCTCAGATTGATCAGACAATCTGAAATCTTTGAAATATTTGAATAATTAAGTTTACTAATTTAATTTTAAATTGAATGCATTATTAGTTACTTGTGGAGCACGTATTAAATGGTAATTATGTTTGCGTACAACAGAAGATGATGATTGTGATGATGAAAAACTATTTTCAAATTATGGATTACGTTAAATTAGTTATACTTTTAATGCTTCATAAGATTTGGTTTCGTTTAAAGAATAGTCAATTCCATGAGATAAAGTAAATATACTCGTATGTTATTACATATTGCATATACATCGAGATATGGTTTTAAAAATCGTTTAAATGAAATTAAAAGAACTACATGTATGCAAAAGATTTCATTTAAAGGATCGGTATCCTTCTAAAATAAATTATTATTATCGAAATTAGAAAATACTAGCATCTATATTTTGTTCAGATTCTTCATTCAGATTAACTGCTATAAATGAGATTTAAGTAGCTACGAATTCAATGTATTAAATTGATTCTAAATATAATAAGATATTTCAATATTATTAAAAAGCACATATTTTCTAGAAAAATTGTCTGAATCTTTTTTTTTTTCCTCTACAAATGCCAATATTATAAATTTGTTTAATAAAAATCGATCTGACAATGTTATTCTTATAAAATACAGAAAATTAGAATTTCAAATTCATTGAATGTATAAATCTACCTTACAATTTATAATACAAAAATCGATGTTTTCATGTGATTTTTTATAAGACAAATTTGATTAGATTTTATATTATTGTTGTCATTATAAAGGTTAATAAATTTAATTTTTTTTTAAATTTTAACTTACACTCATATTACTACCTATGTGTACCTTTAAGATTTTTAAAAGAAAAAGTTTCTGTGGAAACAAATATAAAAAAATTCTTTTTTTTTTAAAACGATATAGGAAAAGGAAAACACAACCAATTTTAACAGTTCTTTAATTAAATCACTGTTAGAAATTTATTTTTAAAAAAATAAACCTTCTAATAATTTCTATATAATTGTGCAATTTGCAACCACTACACCATCAAAATGAATGGAAATAAAATATTGCACTGAAAAATTGCAAGAATTTTCTTTGACTTTAGAGAATGCACACACGCTTCACAAATGGGATACAAATTTCAACTAAAAGACTTTTTCAACATCATAATCCATTGAATTAGTCGAGACATGTATTATACAATTTTCCTTCCTTTCCTTCTCCTCCTCTCTCAATGTAAATTGTATATATATATATATATATATATAATACTACATATATTGTGATTTGATATTGAATAGACGTATGCATATATACATTAAATGCATTACATGGTGTATGCAATTACAATAAGGAACTGTAAAATATTTTATGACAATTTATTCGTATGTACGAGAGTAAATCATATGTTAAATCGATTGTATAAAAAAGGAACATTCTACAGACAAAAACAAATGAAATTTGTTTAAATAATCCTTTATGGTTCACATTAAATTACTGACAATCTTAACGACTAATGAATAACTGAATCTAGATTCTTGTATCATACTTCCTTGATTCAATTGAAATATGTGCTCGCAGTAGATATATTTTTGTTCAAGAACTAGATTTCAATTTATCATTTCATTGTCACTCTTATATTTAAATCTATTAAAAATTTAAAATTCATTGATTATCCTTATCAATTTTAATTTTTTTTTTTTTTTATTCCAAGAAAATATACATAAACCAATTTTCCATATAATTACTTATTACCACCCGCACGTAATCCTATTATTTGTTCAATATGCAGATAAGATGACACCCTTTATAGGTACGCTATTTAAAATCAATTTACCATAATGTAAGGATAATTTATTTGAGAAAAGGAAATTAAGCATTATATCTATTATTATGTAATTTATTTTACAATCTAACAAAAATGTTATTATATTTAATAACGGAATTAAAAATCATATTAATTTGAAAACAAATAAAACATTAATATCATATTCATTCTCTGGTCTTCAAAATTCCTCAATTTAAATTGGAAAAAAACATAATTCTGGAACTTAAAGTTCTTTGATTAATAACTGATGTTAAAATTTATCATACAAATGAATCTATAATTTCTACAGAAAATAAGATGTAGAAAGAAGTAGGCTAACAAAATTTAGTAAATCATAGAATTAAACATCCAATTAGTATTTTGTATTCAAATGAATCTGGACTACTATATAAAAATTGTTTGGTCTCTTAACTATGTATCACATCAATGTTTTTTAATACCAATACGTCAACGGTCTACAGTTTGTTGAAAAAATGGAAAATATTAGGATTATTGTACGCAAAGTTCTTCCAAGGGATTCTAAACTGAGACAAATGCAACAAGATGAAATTAAATAGTTGGTCAACAAAATGGAATTAAATAGTGAATGCACCTCTATTATATAAACATTACCGATCTCTTAACTATGTACCATCAACGTTTCTTATATGTAAAATTTAAAAAAAAAAAACATAAATTGTTAAACGTAAAATTCTTTAATTAATAACTAAATATTAAGGATTTGAAAATCAATGTAAAATTACTTTGAATAATTTCAGTTAATTTGTTGATCCGTACATGACTTATTTTTATCTGTTCTTGTTCACGTAATTCAGAATCGGCCAACCAGTTACTTATTTGACGTTTTTTATAATATAACGATTCCCAAGATTCTGTCTTATCTTCAATTCTGTCATCTTGTTCTTTACTTCTTATTCTCCTTTTTTTTATTTCTGCTTCTTCTTTGATTTAATTCCTTATTCAGGATCAGTCATCCTGCTTTCTTCACACGTATGAATCTTAGTTATCATCGGTTTCTGGATTTTTTCTGTTAGAATTTTTTTAAACAGCGTGTAAGCAATTGGCCATACTTTCTTGTATCATTATCACAATTTAAAGCAAGTTTTACGCTCAATGGTACTCAGAGCGTCTATCAAATTTGACTGATTATTATGTTAAAAGTAGTTTTGTTGTAATATCTGATCCCTATATATGAATAAAATGATGAAATTTTGGAAACTCATCTGAGTTGTTTAGATTATTTAAAATTTTTATTTATTATTTCTATAATAAAACTCTATTATTTTGATTGCATACATCATGTCAACCTGTATCCCACAAAAGTTTATAGTTAATAGAATTTTTTTTTTAATGAATTATAACACAACAGCAACCAGTATTAAACTTGCACACTCTATTAATTAATCAAATCAATGTTTATGACCACTCATCAGTTAAATCCATTTTTAGAAACAATTCCATCGATACCGCATATTTCTAATATCATTGAATCGCGATATTGTTATTGATAAAATATGGAATAACAAATTTTATGATTTTTAAACAATTTTTTAAAGCGTATATAATCCCATTAAGTAATAAATAAATGAATTAAAAAGAAAAAAAACAAGAAAAATGAAAAACATAAAAAACTATTAACATCTTATCGTATAGTTAGTAGCGTACTTGTAAAATGGCTTAAGTACGCGGATACTAACAATTAGATTATTATATAATTGAACGATGATAAAATAAATTATCTGTCGTTAAATTTTAATGATTTAATAATTATTTTATGGATTTATTAAAAATAATATTTTATTTTGATGATAATATTATGACTGAAAAATATACAGAAGATAAACAAACTGTTGCTGGAAGCAAAAATTATAAAGGTACACTACGGAGTAGTAGGTACTACGTACTTCTCGTGTTGTCGTAATTTCAATTTACTTAAGTTTCTGCTTTATGTCAATTTTTTTTTTTTTTTTTGTGTTTTTTAATTTTATTTCTTCAATATTAATTAATTTTAATTTACTTACGTATTATTTAATATTCATATTTTATGGACATTTGTCATTCAATTTGTTTTTTTGTAAATAAAAATATGAAACAATAAACAATCTCTACGATGGACGTTTTTATGATGATGATGATGATGATAAGGATGATGATGATAAATAACCTGAAGTATTTCATGTTTTACTTGTAAATGGTATACATGAAATAGTTAAAAATAATGGGGTACTGCATTCATATATATAAATAATACCCCTATTAACTTTTTTCCGAATATAATATTGAAAACGGTCTTATTCATGCGAATCTAGGCTAACAATTATGAACTAGAGAAATAATTGAAATAGACTATGCTAATATTGTACATATAATATTTGAAGGGAACCGGGAGGTGTGATCAAAATGTAGAGTTAAGCACATTCAAGGGAAATACAGAAATCGATTGTTTCCGCTCGTCGTGCACTGGTATATACAAACTGAGGACAATATTTGGGTAGTTATGTATACAGAGGGCTCGGCAAATGTTTGCTATGCTGCAAAGAGTCTGACGGTTTCCAAAATATCAAAAAAATGTGCATTTTGCGCCAATTTTTTAATTTCGATTTAAAATCAAAGGTCTATATGGAAGTAATCAGCAAAAAAAAAAATAGTGTTCTTAACTTAATTATAAACAGTTACATTTAATAGAAAATTAGTATATCATTCTGAAAAATTTAAGTTGTTGTTTGAGTACTTACTTTTGATGCATTTTTTCAAAAGAAGAAAAAAATCGTTGAATGACACTACGATGATAATTGGTAAACTTTAGCTTCGAATATACTAAGAAACTTGTAGTCGATTTATTAAACATTTGAATAATTTGGTAGATTTACTGTATATATACATCTTCAGCTATTTTGTATGTTGTTGAAATAGTTATTCAGTCATATACTGTGATCGATTTATCGATATTACAGTAGAAAGGTAATGTATATTGGAAACGGCAAATAAAACATCCCAATATCGCCCTATTCGCACTATATGATAGATCGTTTGGTTACATTTTAACATGGTCGGGGTCTCCTCATAAAATCACTTTTATATCGTAACTAGTTTCTGATTATTGGTACAGATGGTTCAAATTGAAGCTGTTATTTTTAAAGGCATACAAACAAATACTTGAAAAACCACAAAATGATCAGAAAAACTACAACATCTGATCAAGTTCAATACAATGTACATCGATTTTTTTGTCTCTTATTCAATTAATACATTTGCACTTATATATACAATAATTTTTATTAAATTTTATGTAATTTATATAATAATTTCCATTATTTTTCTTGTGTTGATGTTATTGTGGAAACGGAACATGAGAAGAACGAAAAAAAAAAAAAAAGAAAAACAGAATGACTTCTTGTTTTCATCAACTTATCATCTCATCATCTCATCATCTCATCATAATTCAAAGTTTTTCGTACTCTATTACGAATTAATTTACTTTTGATTTGGTTTTTAAATGTGACATTTCATCATCCGATGATTTCTTAAGCCCACCAAAGTTTTGTATATATTTAAGTACTTATATTGACGAGAGGTTACTTAAAAAAAAATTTGTATGTACTATACAAATATACTATAATTATGAAGATATGAATTAAGAAGGAAAATAAGAAGTAAGAAAAAAAAAAGAAAAGAAAAATTAAATTTTTTTTTGTTAAAAAAACTTAATTTTTTCTTCATTGTTTGTTCGATGAATTAATACGTTTGAAGTTAAAGATATATATGAGATTTTCATTCCTTTAATATTTTTTTTATTCTTTCAAATTTTATTAAAATTATGTTAATAAAAAAAAAAAATTAATATTCAATATACACGGTCTGGGGTCTGTCTTTAATGGACACTAATTGAGAAAATTATTAAATAATTTAAGATTAGAAATAATCGTATATGTTCATTCTGATCCTTGATTGATCTGTTGCACTGACCCCATTATATTTGGAAGAGTCGATATGTTAAAAGACAACCCATAATCATCATAATTTATTATAATTAAATTATGTTCTTATCAAAAACATTTTTCTAAAATCGTAAAATTTGGTTTATTCTGGTTAAGAATTCTCACGAAAATATGGAGTTTTTAATTTGCATTCCTTAAAACAGATTATGAATGGATTCGCTAATCAATTGGCCGATATTATTAGAAGGTTTATTTGAGTTTTAAACTTAACAGATTTGTTTGTTAAAATGTCCTTTATAATGTTGGTAATTTGAAAAAGAAATAGAAAATATTCGCTTATCCTAACAGTAGACGCTTTATCATTGAAATATATCTGACTCAATATATTATAATACAGTAAAATTTCAGTCAATTTGATGCATCTTTCCTGATCAGAGATATTTCGAATTTTTCGTAAAACTAAAAAATATCTATCGGTTATGATTTCCTGAATCATATAATGGAAGACAAAATGTATCAGTTATTCAGTTAATGAAATAATTTGATATTACACAAAGTTACGTTAAATGACACCATTGTATTTTACAAAATTTTGAATTTCTGTATCAGGAAAAATATAATTATCAATATAATGTACATAAGCTGCACTACAACTAACTGTATAATTCATCTTCAAACAGCAATGCTGCATCTTTAACCGTTCTCGAGATATAAAAACTAGATTGACGCCTTTTAAAACGAGTGAATCCTATATTTTCATAGTAATAGACAGAATTTTTAATTTAACTGCATTTTCATCAGAATTATGAATGGAATTCAGATGCTCTGATAAATTGCATAATTTTTTTTTTTTTTTAGAGATACTGATGCATTTAATACTATGTAAAGAGTAATGAACGACTGAAAGTTTCGACAATACAATATGAGCAATAATCATTACAAGGATACGT
Organism: Penthetria funebris; assembly: GCA_027564355.1. Classification (NCBI taxonomy): domain Eukaryota; kingdom Metazoa; phylum Arthropoda; class Insecta; order Diptera; family Pleciidae; genus Penthetria; species Penthetria funebris. The sequence continues at coordinate 1,430 of JANSTX010037765.1, read as the reverse complement.
TTAATAAATAATTTACCATCTTCCTTTAATCTCTTAATGCTTTTAATCAGCATTCCTTTGAATAACCCCTTCGTAATACATAGTATTGTTATTGAAAACCTATAATATTGAGTTCAATAACACTATAAAAATCAACCATTTCAAATAAAATCTACAAAAACAAAAATATAACTTCTTACTAATGTAAGAAATCTAAGACCAAAAAAAATATATAGAAAGAACAACAAACCATAAAATTGGTCCTTGATCTTCAATAAATTATTTATAACTCATATATATATACCTATTATATATATATATATATATATACATACAATAAATTATAGATATTCGTATCAAAATGAGTTCAATTAATTCTAATAAAATCAGAATGGAAGAAAATTATTTAATTGCATAAATTTTGGGTAGAACCACAAAAAAAAAGGTTCTGCATTGAATAGATAATCCGGTGCATTGACCTGAATTCGCGATTTAGAGCATTGTACACAGAAAAAAGGGGTCTTCGTGTGAGGTCCAGTAAATCAACAATCAAAAGAAACTGACTTTGAGGTAGAAGAAACAAAAAAAACAAAATGTATAAATAAGTTTAAAAATGTAAACAGCATAAATTTTAAAAAATATTCATTCTTTGTTTTTTTTCTTGATTAATACAAAAGACTCTGCTTTTTGACGGTGAGAATCCAATCCCCAAAAATGTTTTGGTTTTTCTTTCGGAAATTTCATAATTTTAATTTATTTATAGAAATACTCTTACGAAATTCACTAATGAATTAAATAATTAATTATTTTCTTGCTTATTTATTTACAATCATTTTAAGGACTTTAAAATTTTCTACCCAAGTATATTGACCTATGAATTCATATATAATTTCAGGTTTTCAGGTTTTTGTATACAGTGGTAATGTCTCAATAAATACTCTTCGTGAATTGTACTCTATTAGACGATAATACTTTATTTATTTACCAATTAATGTATCAGGTAATGTATCAGAAAATCTATTCAGTTTGTAGTTAATTCATAAATCTGCCCCTGTTATCATAGTACACAGTGGCGGTATTTTGGTAAATAATAGACAGATTGAAAAATTCTAGCATCCTTCATTGATTCAAGTCAACAAATATTGACTATGGTATTAACTGTTCCCATTTTAAATAACTGAACATTTCAGTTTAAACATACGAGTGTATAGCAGTAGTACCCCATTTTTGAAAATTTATTAATTGCACTTTGTTACATACCATGTTAATTTCTTTGTTCTTCTTTTTTATTTACTTATTTATTTAATTATTTTGCCAATGGGCGTTAGTCCCTTCTGGCAAATTATGGTTTAAAATACAAAAAAAAGATTATTAAATAAACACATAAACCATCATTTACTTCCCTAGATTATGAAAAAAACCCTATTGATTTGATGTGATAAATTACCAAT
>JANSTX010037763.1:0-49681 GCA_027564355.1 Penthetria funebris | reverse complement strand
GTTCCCACGGCCTAAAAATAATTGATTGACATAAATTGTGTGTCTTTGCTATTTTAGGTTCCTTTGAAATGAAAATGCACTGCTTCTTTCAACAAGTGCCACCAGCGATTTAACGTCGAACTAGTCACGCATTGAATTTTAAAAATTATCAAATATTCACTTTGTTGCATATTTTTCTTGATGATTTATAAGCAAATAAATGTAATTTTATTTAATCAACGGTTATAGCAACCATTTAATATATATATATACATATTTAATATATACAAACATCAAACATTGCATTTATTATTAAAATTCAAACATGAACACTAAAAGTAATCCTTCAAATATGTTGTCCATTGAATAAAGTCCTAATATTAGGCAAAATGACCAAAGAGCCTTAAAAATAAAAACACAAACGTTAAATTTTCTGTATACCAAATTATCCATCTATTATTCGTTGCTGAAAATATTTCATTTCAAATCGATTTTATAATATTCCGGTACAGAAGATGAGATACTGTACAGCATGTATTCTCAAGTCGATGTAACTGCAGTAAAAAAAAATCAATGATTCAGACCATATACTCATTACAGTTTTTCAACGATAATAAGAACTTTATATATTTTAGAAGAGATATTCGACGATATTGAATTGAATTTATATTAATTTTTGTTTATATTCTGATTTTGTACGATTGAATTTAATCAGTCCTTGAGTCTGATATAGGGTGAGGTTTATTAGTTCACCAGATAAATTTAATATATTTGAAATGAACCACTGTATAACAGAGACTGGTTGAAATCGTATCGATAGTAAATATTTCACGATGCAATTTAATCAATGTCGAGAAGTCTCGTCTGAATTTATCGCAAAAAGTTAGAAAAAGTGACAAATATTTTTGGTAATGATAATTAAAAATCTTGTCGTTCTCAATTTAAACTTTCCTATGAAACAAGCTTTCAAATGGAAAAAAGACGAACACTAAGGAATCGAAATGTTATTTGTGACATCAATTTTAGTCTTAATGTCGATATTATCCAGAATAAAGGCAGTATATGCGTCTCATCAGATAAAACCTGAAAAATAATAAAACACAAAACTACAAATTGAGAAATAAAATTATATAAACAAACCAGAATTGCTGGAAGTGAGTGAAATATGTCAAGATAGTATAATCTGAAATGTTCAGTAAAAGTGGCGTGGCATTAATTAATTTGATTTGCTCCAATTTAACTTTCACATTCAAAATCGAATTACAAAAGAAAGATACACTATAATATCTATAGACCTATTAAGATGCCCATAATATATAATATACAGCAATAGCTTATATTATATTATGCTGCAGTAGATAACTGATGAAATTAAAGTCTTAATAAATGCTGAAATACTTAATTATTTGTGATTTGTAGATGATACAGTAATGATTTACCAGACTGCCATTGGTTAGCTTGCCGTTGGAGACAGAAAATGCAAATCTTTTCTTTACTAAATATGAGTATATAATCATTTTAATCTTAAATTTTATTCCAAGCTGGAGGAATGAACCAACAATTTCCATTTTTCTCGATCTCTGATCAGTATTTTCACTTCATTTTATCCTCTACCATTGGTACTTGACTTCTTATTGATGTAATTCTATTCATTGCCTTCAGACTTGCTAATCTCCATAAATTCTAGTTTGCTATTGTATTTGACCGGAAAATTATAAGTATGCATCTGAGACTATTTTTGAGACTATTTTATTTATCACCTTCCAAGTTTTGTAGCCATATATATACATCAATTATCCAAAACACCCCAAATATCTATTATTTGTGCACATGTCTTAGACGTACCAATATTTTATTAGTTTTGTATTTCATAAGAATTTGGATAAATGGATAATATTCTAGTGTAATTCTAAACGGATTATAGTCCATCTAGAACCAGTTGCTTTACGTTTTGAGTGTACTTAATTTATTATGAACAAATACGGATTCAAACGTCGTATGCAAAATATCATCTAAATGTTTTTGGTGTATGTACGTTTTCATTAAAAAAATGATTATTTTACATGGCTAATTGAAATACAGAAAATATACTTATTTTTGCCATTATCCACAGTATCATCACCATTATCATTTTAATATGTACAATATTAATTTACTCTTTGCCATTGACATGGAACTAAAAACTTTTAAAAAACTAAAATCAATGAAATTTAGTTTCCCATCATTTAATTTGTACGACTATTATGTGAAATAATATTTGCTTCTATTTACTTAAAAGGAAAAACAAAACCTAATTCTTGAATTGCATCTTAATTTATGAATAATTGCGGCGACACACTTTTCGGTTCAACCTTTTACCTCTTGCCGACTTTAATTTCTTATAAAAGATAATTTTAATCGCCATATGCCCTTTCGGTAGCAATAAAAAAAAAATAAAAAATCTGTTTTAAGCGTTAATGTATTTATATTTATGACTACAGTTAATATGGTAAAAGAAAATTGTTTTCCATTAATGCAATTTTTTTTGGAATTATAAGTTAAAATGTGTTTGTCTAAATTCCAAATTTCAAAGTTGTAGTATTTAATGAAATTTTGGAGAGGTTTGCAGTGAACTCAAAAATGTTACAATATGAAAATTTTGCAAGAATTCGATATCAGTTCATCTATAACTATCTATTTTCCCTTGAGTAATGGTAAATGTAAAGTGTTCGATTATCATCCAGATACTGTTCAATTTATATATCATCAAAAATACAACCACGATGTATATGTTAATCATATGGTCTTGCCAATGAGCTATTTTATTTTTACGTTTAATTACACCGAAATAGTCAAATCTTTAGTCGATCAACTATACATAATTCGCAGTATTTTGCAATATATTGGAAACATGTGGTTTTTCGTTACAATGTGTATTGGAAGCGTCAAATTAATATTTTTCTTTACAATTTTGACAAACATTACAATTTCTGTTCTCTTTGGCGAGCACACAATTTCGTTTTGACAATTTCCACAAAAACTCCTTACAAATAATTATTGTAATTTTTTTCATCCAAAATTACCATTGATCCCAAACATTAAAAGCAATTGCATGGCGCCTAAATTTGTTAGAATATTATGTAATATATTAATATTTATATATGGTTCATGAAATGTATATATAATAAATATATATGAGCTCACATGTAGATCTATATGTTTAAAAGACCTCAAAACATATCAAAAAGTTAAATGCTATTAGTCCAAAGGCAAAAAAGACAAAAAAAGAAGGAAGAAATAAAGGAATTAGAATTATAGACACATAACTGCAGAATGGAAAAAATAATAAAATATAGGAATGTCTTTTATACTAACTGATATGCATTTATACTCGTATAGAGATATTATGCATTAACTACTACATCATGTAAAATATAACATATGAATTTGAAATTGATCCCAAAATTAGTTATTAAGCAATTTATGTTTACAATAAAATAGCAGAATTTTGGGACGAAAATTGTAAATTTTTACGATATATTTATAGAACCAAGAAAATAAATTAGAACAATCGTCCAACACTACATGGCTTATAACTCAAATCGAGTTTAATTTATTTATAATTGTAATCAGACCCCATCCATGGACGTAGACCTACTGATATTCTATTGTGTCTTTGTTCTTGAGTTATGTATTCTGGCATAAAGGACGTAGGCTTGCACAAAATATTTTTAGCACTTATGTCACTGTGACTTTGACAGTGGAAAATTTTATTTCAATGTATCTGATTTTATAGACGTTTTTTGTATCATATATGGTAAATTAAAGTATATCAGCTATACCTAATATAATTAACGTTCCTTCTAATAATGCATTTAGTCCTATACATTCGTCTTAACTGAAATCGACTTTGTTACTAAATTCCAAAACATGTAAATTATAAGAATATAAACTACAGAACACTAAACTGTCTGGTATGCTTAGTGGAAACAGATTAGAAATTTTTATATGTTTATGTTGTTGTGTATTTAAATTTATCGGTAACGAATGGTCAATTTTTGACGTCCAATATGGTCGTAATTTGCAGAGGAATCGTTAAACTGGTATCAAATTTAAAGTATGTGTATTCTGGCGATAGTAGTGTAACGAATACAATGTAATATGACCTATATATTGATTTCGTTTTGCACGTATAAATTATACCAGTTGCACAAATTTGCATAACTCTCAGATAATATGCTTTACTTAATTAACACCTGATTTCAGGCTAGTTATTCATATCTATTGTATAACAGCTAATATTTAATTTAAAAAAAAAAAAATAAATCCACAAATAACTATAGAAATATACTATGGGTATATATTTGTAACTATATTTTATTTCAAAATTGTAAATGCACTTTACAGCTTGTACAAAACGCATGCTGAAATAAAATGCAACATCAGGAATAAGTAAAAAAATTTAAAAAAAAAAAAACGTAATACAAATAAACATAAATACCAATAACTTTTCAATTTTACTGTCCAGAAGAAAGACATGTAGATTTGAAAATGACAGTAAAACATGATTTTTGCAGAAAACTTACATGAATTTTCTGGGCGCCACAACTTTTCATGTCGTGAGAAAATATAGTAAATGCTCTAACTGATATTGTTAGATAAAAAACAAACGGAAATATGATAAGGCAATTTAATAAATAAAATTGATTCAGAATTTTCCGAAAATGTTTTAAATATTACTTTAAAGTTTTAAAATAATTGCTTTTAAACTGTTAACGAATACCCTTTTAGCACAAATTTTAAGTAACAAATTACTGTTAGTTTTATCTATGCAGTTCTCGAGAGAATTTGATTTGCTATGTTTTACTAGATGTCCAATTTTCTAATATTTTGATCTATGAAATAACAGGTAAACAGAAAATAGCGAATTTGAGCATATATTGACTAATATTTTCGTTTTACGCTTTCAAAATTTGGGCATCAAAATAGTGGCAATTTTGTCTACTCTAACGGAAGATATCTGAATGTCGATTGGTTTAATTTAAGACGAGCAATTGATTGGACACAAAAGAAATTTATGTTTAGCACTAGAACATTTATATGACAAACATTGTCAGTCTTTCCGCAAAGCAAAATTTCGTTTTGCATCCCTCAATGTAGATCGTTGATCACAATCAGCTATTTGAGTGATATTCATAATTTTCAAGAATAGCCCACATTCGATTGATTATTCTAATATAATACTTTAAAAGTTTATTTTATCCGGCCAGGTATTCGGGAAGATCAGGCTTAGAAATCAACCTGATCTTCCCGAATACCTGCCTGAAATACTGAGCTGCTTCTATACCTTATTATAATAACATTCTATCTCAGTTCTTCAAATTTATTGCAATATACGTTCAGATAACTACATACGACATGTGATGTTCAAATAGTGACTAAATGTAAGATGCATATATTTGTCCTTCGTTGATGCTAGTTTGGTATAGGTGAATAAATTTAAACAATGGTTACATTTCATCAGTCTAAGAACATCATGTTTTTACCTTATAAATTTTTGTTTCAGCAGTATCAACTTTATAGACTGAAGTATGCTTTTTACATTCTAGCTTTCACACTCACCTAGCCTGATGCATTGTTCCTACAACAGTAGTAAATTTTGGAGTCTTTTAGTGAAAAAAAAAATCAATTTTACATTTCAAGTTATAATTTAGTTGCTAAATAGAAAAATTATTTGTTGCAACGAAAGCTTAGCTGGAAGAGAAGTCTAATAGTAAGTACAGAAACCTAATAGTGAGTACATACATAATAGTATTGAACTCTTAAAACTATTAATTAAAACAAATTTTCCAGATCAAGAAAATGAAGGAGAAGAGAAGTTAAATTCTATCATTATATCTTGGTGATACATTTATAAGATGTATAAAATTATGGTTTGGATAAATTTATTTAATGCAAATTAAAAACCTCTCTTTAACATAGCCATCTCTTAGGAGGCCTTCCTATAGGCCGTGTTCCACTTGAGTGTTGTTTCATTGGAATATTTACGAATCCATCTCGAACATCATCCAGATCTTCATTTCTGTTTTTTAGTTCTCTCACATTTTCAAATTCATTCTGTACAAAATACATTAGTTTGCACAATTACATTTTCATCACATATAAAGATTTATAAAAGACCCTTGCCAATAAAAAAGATCAAACTTGAAAGTTACAATACATAATCGGATTTTGTTCTAGAGTGGAAGTTTAAGGTCTGAAAATAATAAATCTCCATGTTAATTCTCCAATGTTAATTGGAAAATTATTGCAAGAACATTATGAGGTTAGTGTAGAAGTTATGAATTTTTCTCCTTATGCAGCTATCACAATCATAAATTAATAACTTTGCTGTTAAGTGGAAATGAAGCAAAAAACTAGGAAGTGGAAAAACTAAATTGATGAACTATTAATAGTATAATAATCCACACTGTGGTGTCAACCCTGATTCATTGTTTTTTTTTTGTTTGTCGATGATTTAAAGGAGATTCACACTTTGATGAAAATATCAAATTATAATTCTTATATTTGAAAATATTTTTCAATTTAATTCCATGTCATTCCTATTCGAATTGTAGCATTATGGAGTAATATATATAATCAAAAGAAAAGCCGATATTATATTTCCCTTAATGTTAAATTAAAAGTTCACACATTCTTTCAAACAATTAGTGAAAAAAAAAAAAAAAAACAAATCAATTTGAATATTATAAAGGACTAATTGTAATATTATATTACAGTCAAGTAGTACGTTTTCAAGTACACCCCTTGAATGGTCATAATTTTCATATTTTATTACTTTTAAAATGAAAGTTGTTTCATTTTTGTTTCTTTAATATTATAAAAATTTTTATCCTTAAAAAAAATTGATCTGATAACATAATAAATTGAGTATGGTTAGGAATTTTCTTTTAAAAAAATTAAATAAATTACACAGATTTTCTTAGATTTTGGTATTTTGTTTATGTACAAATAAATATCATCATAAATAATATTTTTATTTCCTTTTTTTTTGTTGTTTGAATTAGGTATTTGGAAACATCAAAAAAAAAATAAAATAGTTTCTCTTTTTTATTTTTTTTTTGAACAAATTCTAACATCTGTTTACGATATTTCATGCAAAACTATTATTATGTAAATATATGCCTCTATTATAAATGCATGGAGTCCTTATTAATGGACAAACCCAATGATAGACTTATGTACCATATACATACATGGTATATTATGATAGAAAAACAATAGACAGTAGTCATTTGGTCCAAGTCTAGACTTTTAACTCTGGGGTTTCATTTGCAGAAATTTTTTAATTTACAAAAGGCGTTTTGTTATGGAAAAAAATTATTGACAATGAATTCAACAGTTTGATAAATTGCATTTCAGTTTTATTTACCAATTTATATTTTCTATAAGTTCTTTTTATTTTTATAAACAATCAAGTATTAATATCCTGTAGTTGATTGACAAAATTCTGTTTTTGTAAAGTAACTGATAGTAAATCTTTTGTGGTTAATGAAGTCCCTTAGATGTACATCGAGCAATTTTTAATCCCACTATAGGAAATAACGCAGTCACGCAACCTATTTTGGCACCAAATTAAAAATACTAGTTTTATAAATTATATTTTTTTTTTTATTTTTAAATTTGTGGATCTTGAGTTTCATGAGACACAATTTATTGATCAATATGGTCAACCTTGGCACGAAGGGCATTGAGTATTCCGATAAATGCATCGCATGCTGCATGAATGTAAGTTTGTGAAATTCGTTGCCATGAACTCTCATATTTATTTGTAAACAGCATAGCTTCTAAAACGGAATTGATCCATTGTATTTAAGTCTGAGACTAGTAAGTACATTGCTACAGAAATGTCTTCGACGATTATAGACACGACTCGATATTTAAATAATAATTAATTATTTATAACTCTTATGTTTGTTGTGAAACTGTAATTATAAGTATTTGTAGTTATTGTACTATTTTGTCATTGGTAATTATGAATGTTATTTCTTAGTTGTGAGTATTTTAAGTGAATTTATATAACATTATTAAATTCGTTTAGGATTATTATTTGCATAATTAGCCAATTAGTACAAAACAATAAAATATTAATAATAAGTTTTTTGCTTCGGTAAATCAGTTAGAGCATTCAATTGAACTGAACCTGTCTGTAAGCATTTCACAATAAACTTTATCGTGTTAATGTTAAATATTTATTAATTAACATATACGAGCACTTATTATATTTTCATTCGTTTGTACTTTTATAAAAGTCGAATGTAATTTTTATTTATTTTTTTTTACATTAGGTGATATATGGCGTATAATGTAAAATACAAAATCAATAAACTGCATCGAAGAATAGTTAACTTCCTTCAAAGAAATAAACAGTTTGTAAAACATGCTGAAAATTCAGATTATTACATAGAAACCAAATACTGTCTAATAAGAAAATTTACCGAAAAGTTAAACAAATCCCAACGTCCAAACCAATTACTAGTAATGACTGTTTGGTATCAAATGAAATGTAGCAAATATGCATGAGGTGCCGAAAAAGGGTAATTTGTGAATGTGTAAAAAGTGGCGTAGTATTTGCTTACTGAATACCCTAATCTAGGTTGTGGTATTAGCATCAAATCCAGATTTGGAACCAAGCATTTGTAAAGAACAGTCTCAAGCCTGACAGATAAGAGACAGATCACATTAACACATTAAGAATTATATTCGTATAGTATGGCAAATGCCATTATGTTCGTCGACTTTTAAGTAATTATTCGACAGCCTTCATTGTGTTATGATGTAAACAATTCTCTAGAAACAAATGAAGGACATGATCTGCTATCTTTATTGTGGCACACAGTGCCAAATCTTGCATCGACATTCAAATAAATAGACTATTTTTATACAAAAGACTGTATTGTTGAAAATCATAAAAGAGACACAGTAAGTACTACATGATTGTTAAACACTGATTAATTACTAAAGACAGTTTTTAACAGTAGGTAACATTTTAGTAAAAACAAAAAGAAAACTAACCGAAGTTATTTGACAAAAGTGGTAGCAGATGATCGCAATATGATAAGTGTGGTATGGAAGTCTACACAAATTTGAAGTGAGCTCGGTATAAAAGATACGGATTATTACGCCAAGAGATATTGGGTACTAAACATACATATAATAATAATCGATTACCGACTAAAAATGATCTTTCAATGAGGAAGATGAAGATAATATTAATTAGTTGAAATTAAAGAATCATTCGGTATCCATCTAGAATAATTTTCAACTTTATTGCCGTACAATGACGTAATACTAAACAAATCTGTGAAAATAAAAAAAAAAAACAGATTCCTAAAATAAATTATTTGATATAATCGATCGATTTTCTAAAATTACATTACAAAAAATACACTCATCATAATAAACATACGATTTTATCAATGGTAATTAAATTAAATTTTTAAAAATTATAACTCAATTAAAAATAAATAAGTTTTTAAGAAAAATATTAATCATAATTTTTCATTGGAAATTACTGCTCATTCAGAAATCCAAAAAAAAATTTATTAAAATGAATGTGGCAATAAACTAAACAAAATTTTTTGTAATGCATTTAATGCATACAATGCATTATGTAGTAGGTGATGCATTTACATAAAAATTGAAAATATAAATCAAAATATAAATGGAAATTTATTTTATAAGGCGTGGCATTTGATAAAAGAATGAAAATGTAGAATGTTTTGCTTTTCTTTTGCATAGAAAACTACAATATTTATTGACGTAAGCATACATACACAGGATAATCAAATGAAGGATTTGCGACGTCAGAAAAATCAATTATAAATAGATGCATCATCAGACTTAGATTGCTAATATTGGAAAATGGTCAGAGTATTATTTCATTTTCGCCTTCATTTAGAAAACGTTAACATCACATCATTAACTGAAATGTACCATAACACAATTTTAAGTTACCCGTTTTACCGTAACTTAATTATCACCTCCTCTTTCGACAAGACTGGAATATCATTAGACAATTACACTTTACTAATAATTGTATCTATTATTGACGTAATATTGCCTAGGTTGGTCGAGTTGAATGTTATTTCCTAATTGTTGCCCTCGCAATTTACAAGCGTATTTGAATTGTACCGAATTGGATGTTAGTATCAAAAGCACTAAGGTTAGGAATTCAATCATCCTATGTGATTGATCAAAACCTAGATCAAACATTATTTGTTAACTACTATCCCTTTAAGTAAACAATTTTCAAATTTCTGATTTACAGCAATTCAAATTATTAATTTAATTAATTGCTAATAGCGGAGAGAATTTTCGTCAAAATCGATTTTTCCACGTACGAAATATTTTTTTTTTTACATTCAATTGAAAGTCGGAAAATTTGCCGAATCCATTAATTTTCACTAATATAAAACTGTACTTTAACCAATACATTCATTCATTTAACTTATTTCAATATTTTCCTTGTTTTTGTGCCCAATAAAAACAAGTGAAACCAACAAAATTGAGACGTAAAATAAATTTTCATTTTTTCTTCAGATGGATTGGATAGGTTGGTTGGTTTTTGTTGATGATGATTTTTATTTTCTTCATCTTCTTCATCTCGAATGATTTGTGCAATTGAGCATAACATTCTGTTTTAGTTTTTCATTTGTTTTAAATGAAGACGGTTGATTGTAAAAACAGATTTACGATTTACTATACAAATTGTACTTTTGGTTTTAGCTTTTCAATTAATAGTTTAATTTATTGTTTTAAATAATTTTTTGTACTCGTACTAATGTAAATAGTGATAGAAAAATTACAAGCGAAATTTTAAAATAAATATAATTGGGACTATTATAATTTACATTATTTTAAGTAATTTCTGTTGATAAATAAAACAATACGATGCTTCAACAATCATTTTATGATGTTGATAGTACAGATGATGTTTCACCATCGGGAACAGAATCAAACCATACACCATTTTCAGTGAAAAATATATTAAATCTAGTGGATCAAAGTGATACATATTTAGGATGCCAATTAGATAGGTAAATATTGTTCTATTGGTTAAATTTTGAAATACATCTAGAATTTATTGTTATTTGGAACCAATTGTAATGTGGTCTTTTAAATAACCATATAACAATAGAAAAAGGTATTGATTTTCTGCAATAAAAATAGCTTGTTATGTACTCATCATGATGCTGGGACCTTCACATCTTTATCTTTATCGAGTGTTAAGCAAACCGAATAATACATCAATATGGTCTGGTATCTTCTTTATTTTTCATTAAAAAATTCAACTACTTGTTAATCGAAATACATTTTATTGTCCGTCGAGGCAAATACAATTTAACTCTTAAATTAAGGGTGTGAATAATATAATCATAAAACGTTTTATAATTTTATATGTGACATCGGGTCCTATACAAACAATTCCAATTACTGGTGACTATAAGCATCTGAATATTTCAGTACTTAAGCCATCACGTAACGAAGTTAAGCCAACTTGTACTTTCCAATATTAATCTAGTAACCTATTGATATTGTAGATATTGATGCTAATATTCGCAACACATCTATAGACTAAGCATTTATTTATTGCAATTTAAACGGACAGTGATCATTAACATCAATATCCACAAAATACTATGCCCTTAGTATTTTAATTAAATGCAAAAACAATTGAATTACATAATTTAGAATATCTATAGAATTCACTACTTTGATTTGATTACTATTTATATTATTTACAAAGAGTACCCTAAACTTGTTTTTTTCAAATATGGTACCACGAAATATCGACATGAAATTTAAAAAATTCAAAGTTTTTTATTGTATAATTAATGTATAATGACGAACCTAATTTTTATTTACTAGCTTAGCTTTGATATATTGTTTTTAAAAAATGCAAATTACACGTGTATGTGTGTATGCGTGAAATATGACTCTATCCTCAAAAATAGCCTCTTGTATTAGGAATTCATAATAAATTCTATAACGTATAAATAAAACCACCTTATGTTCTAACTCGAAATCATAAAATAATAAAATGCATTGGAGGCGAGTAAAAACATATAACGTTTAATAAAGAAACAACAACGTACATCAACCTATCAACCCATAAAAATTACACAGAGTTACCAGGCGCGCATAATTACGAACTTAAAAAAAGGAATAATTTTGTGGAAAATACGTTTCGAGTGTATTCCCTCGAAAATCGCCTTGTATAAAATAGGAATTCATAGTCCATTCATTCAAGGAAAAAACCAGGCTTATTTATGTCACAAAATATCTCCAAATCATCAAATGCGCAACAGGCGAGCAGGAAAATATACATTATTTTACAATTTAATATTTTCAGAAACCACGAAACTTTGATTGATTATCAGTTTTGTTTGTAATTTACAGTTATTATGGTGAGGCCCGGATAATAAATAAATTTACTAAAATTGAACTTAAAGGGTTACATTATAAATCAAATTAAAATATGGTCCTTATTTATGATTTTAACTAAGACTAATTTTCATATTCTAACAAATGCGTAACAGGAGAGCAGAAACATAGAAATAAAAATTTTCATAAAAAAACCACAACATACACCATTCAACTTATCATCCCATAAAAATTATTTAAAATTCAACACAGCTACCAGGCAAAAATAATTATGACCTTAACAAAAACAATAATTAAATATGTCGCTTATTCTCGAAAGTCGTTCCATCCATACTTAATTCTTTAAACGTGAAAATAATTATTGTCAAAATATCTCTAAATCATCAAATGCGTAACAGGAGCTCTCGATCTTAATAACCTATTAGCTTTTCAAAATAAAGAAAGTTATGATCTATTGAAACTTGAGTAAGAACTAATATTTGCGAAATACATTATTTAAACTAGCTTTAAATACATTAAATGGAAGTATTGTATAATAGGAAATATACTGCAACGCGTCAAACACATCGTAACTTCGACCAACAAATTAGTGTAATAAGCAGTGTCATTAGAGCGAATATATTCATTAATAGAGAACAAAATTATTACCACTCCATACTGACACTTTATATTGTTGTCTACTAATAAAATTATGGATTAAATTAGACCAACATTACTATATCCTACATTTATAATAATATATAATTCTAAAAAATTCATAAACATTCTCTTTACAGTGCAACAGTGCTATCAACAGGATTACAAAGTTCATCTTTACCATCATCATCGTCATCAGTAACCTACATTGATTACGATCCATATTCAGAAAATCTACCTAATATACCTCAAGGATATATACCGCATGGATATCCTCACACAACATTTAACAATTATCATGAATACAATCAATATCATTCACAATCATCACCATCAACTTCACCATGTCCAACAAATAATAATCTTTATTTTAATTCACATTCAATTGATATATCAAAATCAAGTGCATTTTATACTGCACACAATTATCACGGTCTTAATATTCAAACGTTGGACAATAATTCATCAGATATTGACTCAAATAGTATGATAGATATTGAGCAAGCAAGTAATGACTATCGAAAACTTATAAGCAATCAAATTAATTACAATAATTTAAATCATCATCATCATCTACTTCATCATCACCATCATCATCAGCAGCAGCAGCAACAGCAGCAACAGCAACAACATCAGCCCCATACCGAGCATCATCAACATCATCATCATCATCATCAACAGCAACAACAACACCAGGCCCAACATCAACTTCCACATTATAATAATGAATCTCAATTTAATATGACTGCATCAATTTCATCAGATGAAAATCCTCGTCTTAGTGTTTGCCGACCGGAAAATGATATCTGTAATAATACTAATAATAATATTAAAAACAGAGCCATTATTGTTTCGAGTAAGTATAAATTACATTGAATATTATCTAAATAAATAAGTAAATTAAAAAAAAAAAATAAGGGAAACTATTAAGTTACAATGATGATTTCCATATCATTAAAAAAAAATTCAAAAAAAAAAAATAATAATAATAAAATCCTATAATTTCTTGTATAACAGAAGATTGTAACAATCAATTGGTAACATCATCAAGATCTGAATTGAGAAAAAATGGAAAATTACGTGCCAAACGAAAACCTCGTGTATTATTTTCACAGACCCAAGTATTGGAATTGGAACGTCGTTTCCGGCAACAACGTTACTTATCGGCACCGGAACGTGGCATATTAGCTGAAACATTAAATTTATCACCAACTCAAGTGAAAATTTGGTTTCAAAATCGTAGATACAAATCGAAACGTATGCAAATTGTTGAAATTTGTCCAAAGGAAGTGAAATCACATGAGAAACAAATAAAAGAACGTACAACAAAATTACATAATTTGGAAAAATCATTAATTTCAATGGAAACAAAATTACAGTGTCCACCAAGAAGTAGTCCAACAGTTAATTTTCCAACAAATTTACAAATTCCACCGCCACCATATCCAACTTATGCTATTCAATATGAACAATATGCAACACCAGCTCATAATAATATTTATTGTAATAATATTGAACAAAAACCTTATTGGTAGTTTATAAGTAATTTTAAGGATAAAAGGATATAAGTTAATAGTTTTTTTTTTTTGTGCAGATCTAACGATCTACGCGTATTCAACAATCGTATCAATTTTCTGTAACGCCATCAATTTATTTTGTTATAGTGTTATTATTATATTAATTTTTATAATTTTTAGATCCTTTTTATATGAATTAGAAAATCAAAGGTAATGCAGATATCATTTGATGTCGTTCAAATTTAATTGAAAATAATTAAAATTACTTTAATTTTAGTGAAATAAATAGAGATATATTACTCTTTGTTTTGTTATGGAAATGAAGTTTATTAAAAATGCGGTGTACGTTAGCAAAGACACGCAATATGATTAAGTGTAATAATTTATTTATTGCAGTTATTAAAAACGAACGTCTTTGATAATGTAGGCGAATTTTATAGAAAAAGTAGTACGTAACTGCAATAAATTGAATTTAATGATAATTTTGAATTTAATAGATTTTTTGAACTTGAAAATGCGACATTTTTCAAGCATTTTTCATTTTCGCATACTTTTATAGTAATTACGTCAGCGATAAACATCAATATTGTTTGTGGTACACATTGCTCTTCAAGTAATCCCACAGGATATAATCGAGGTCATCCAAACAATTATTTATTTTAATATTTCTGATAATTGAGAGTGCATTTCACGATAAAATTACTAATTTATTGCACTTGTTAAAGCGTTTGTTTGTCCATTTTTTAATATAAGTTGCTATGATAATTATTTGATTATTTTTAATTTTATTTTGTAAGTAAATAATTGTAAATATTATATTTATGTACAAAAGAATCATTAATTCGATTTAATTAGTAAAATTAAATATAGTTTTTATTTTAAGATTAATGTAAATAATTGTATAATTAAATTGCTAGTTAGACAAAATTTGTTTTGTGTTTTGCTTTTTGTTAAACATTCTTTTTGGTTTATTTGATGGGGTTGAGCACATAATTTTGTAAATTCAATCATCATTAGTTATAAATTCTGTTACCTATAAATTGCCGTAAATCAGGCTCATCTGCCATATATTGACAATCTTATTTTTAACTAACGACGGTTGTTTTTTTGTCATAAATTGGCTTATAATCTATGAAATTTGAGCCTCTAAGAAATACACATCAATTCTTATTTTATTATTTATAATGAAATTATGAATAATAAAATTAGTTATAGAAAATTCTATTTGAATAATAAAACCCCAACTGTTTTGAAATTATATTTTCCGATAAAATAAAATTTTTCACATCATATTTATATTTTTGGATTATAAATTAAGATATCCATCCATATTCGAAAGGGCATCTGTTTTACATCGGTTAAGACAGAATTTGATAACCCGAAATATACATATATAATATATGTAATTAATGGAAAAAAATTTGATTTTTTTATATTCATCTTAATATTTTAAAATATATTTGAGGAAAAACCAGTAAGTATATCTACTAGCAGTACCACATAGCACAAGCCATATTAATATTTATGTAATAAAATAATGGAAATTATGTTTATTATGGGTTCTATTAAAATGTGATTTTTGATAAAATTTAATTGGGAAAAAAATATTCTTTCTTACTTGTTTATAGTTCTTTTTAAAAAAAAAAAAA
This sequence comes from Penthetria funebris, assembly GCA_027564355.1. Taxonomy (NCBI): domain Eukaryota; kingdom Metazoa; phylum Arthropoda; class Insecta; order Diptera; family Pleciidae; genus Penthetria; species Penthetria funebris. Next base: position 33,474 of record JANSTX010037763.1, on the reverse strand, counting down.
AAAAACACTGTTTAGATATTAAATAATAACCCAATTTAATTCATATAGTACTGCTACCATTGATAGCATTTAGATCTATATAACATTTAATGGGTATCAAGGAATCAGTTAAAAAAATAATATGTCACACATAAATGCCTACATTTACATAGGAACAAATTGTGGCTCATCTTACTATATCAATGGAAATATTGGTGTGTATCAGTGTTCTGCATTAAGCTAATTAGTCTTCGTCACACTGTTATACAACATTTATGCTGCAATACAGAATTCTCTTTAATGTTATATATTCATTCTGTATTAGATGTCAAAAATTCTACGTATCATCAGATTATATGCAAACAGCTATGATACGTAACAAAATATAAAACTTTTGAAAAATACATTACAAAGTAGTAGGGACTACCCTGAATCGCAATGGCGGATGATACTGAAAAATACTTGTCAGTTCAAGCATACCAGTACTAAGATTTGAAGTAAAGTTAAAGGTGCTGATAAGTAATTGTAACAAATGACACTTATTAGTTTCCATCAGGAGTGGTAGGGTATTGATGATGATAATATAAATTGGTTGACTAATCCAAATATTACCATTAAGAACTTTTGCATAACTTTTCATATATTGACATTATTAACATATATATATTGCAATTTATTGATTTATTATTAATGAATTATTTTGTACCACATAAAATTTAATGCACGATTAATACACCACACAAATAATAGTTTAAATTTGTTTGCATATTAAAAAATCAATTTCGTCTATGTGATAAACGTTTGTAATTTGATAGAGATATTTGTTTACTACATATTATTTTGATATCAAATTACTTATGTTTAGAATAAGGATCAATAAATTATATGACTGTAAACAAGCATTGAAGAAAGGAATAAGAGCAAATATTGAAAATAATTTCGTTTTTATTCAGTTTATGTCATTGATTTGGTATATTCAATGTAAAAAATTAACTAATTATGAAGAAATTAAAACAAAATGTGTATATGTGTATATGTAGATATAAACAAATAATTACAGTCACATAATTATTTTATGATGAAACTTTCTTATAATTTGTTTCTTTAACATAATCATATTACAATGACTGTGATTCCATAAACCCGGGAGTAAACTTAAACTATTAGGTGACGAATGGAGTGGCCGATTACCACAGACGATATTTAACCCGTAATTACCTTCACGTAGTATCACCTGAAACTCGATGTCGATATTTGAGAGTTGATAGAATTTCGTATATAATGTATTTCAATTGACATATGATGAAAAAATAGGATTAGTCACATAGAAAACGAAGTTTATTGTTCTATTATCATTGAAAAGAAATTGTAAATTGTCTGCAATTATTGCTGCAGGTCAAGATTGAATACACGAAGTATTCAAAATTTAATAAAAATTTAGTACTGTTGACTAGAACGTGATAAACGGATAGTGACTAAAATATATTATTAATTTAGTGATAATCTATAGATGGTTGACATAATACCTCACTGAACCATATATTAGCTGAGGAGTTATGCCCCATTCGACTAAAATGTTCAAATGTAATTAATGATATATTTTTCACTTAAGATTTTAAGAAATGTGATCCTAAAGTACTTTAAATGATACTTTAGGATCATATTTCTTAAAATTAAAAATAAAAATTCCACTCTATGTGCCCTTATGTGGTGTACAGAGGTAAAGATGATGATAACTTTCTTAACGTTACTATTACTATAATTACATTAACAATTTAAAACTAATCATACTTAGATATGTAAATGTTTAAAGTAATCATGTTTTTGTTAAATAGAATTTAAATACAAAAACTTTGTCTAAGACACATAGGGTAGACTACATTGTTAATTTATTTAAACATGATGATTTGAATACATAATGGTTCGTAAATCTACTACAATAAAAACACGCAATAATAACAATAATTTTTAAATCGATTTCCATCGACTTTGACTCCATTATTCTTTTGGTTTTTGACTGTGGTTATTTTATTTTATAAATGGAGCTAACAATATTTTCATTCTTAACGCGAGAATATATAAATGTTTTATTTTGTGAAGCAATTTCAATGAATTTAAAGTGACGTAATTATTAAACAAATGTAAAAATAACGCCTATTTTCATAATTTTAAAGATCTGCATCTGCAGAACATAATTACGAAAGCAGTTATAGTTTCTGTTAAAATTAATAATATCTTATGGACGGTTACTTGACCCGAATCTATATATGCTCACATATATAGATTCGGGGCGAGCAATTTCTTGTGTAGTCTATGCTCCCAGTATTTAACTATTTATTGGCATTTAATACCAGCTTTAAGTTATGTTTTTCTGGTGCAATTATTAAAAAGTTGATAAAATAAGACATTTATCAGGAGAAAATTACTACGAAAACACATATACATATATACGTACACATATATAGATTTAGGAAGAGTAATTTATTGTGTAATCTATGCATTTTGCCTGGAACGCAAGTATCTGCCAGTCCTTATCTATTTACTGGCATTTAATACCAGCTTTAAGTTAGTTAAATATAATTAAAATAATGCCTATTTTCATAGATTTTAAGATCTGTATCAGGAGTTTTCTCAGTAAACTTTATCACAAGTGCGAAATTATACTTCGTTAGTGGTCAATGACAAATCTACCGTAAACATATTTGCGACTTAAATGGGACAAACTAAATCTGGTGAGAGTCTATACTATTTACACACTGTATTTCCGGTTCTAACTTTGATGATAAGATTGAGGGTAGTTGGTAATCTACAAAAACAAAAAGTCATTTGTATTTTGCGAACTTCTGGAATTCTTTGATTACACCAGGAGTAGAAGTTTTGTTTATATTGACATTGCATTCTTTCGACCATTCTCAGTAATTGTTCTTGTCTGATGTTTGCATTTTATAAATTTTCAGTTTGTTTGCTTTAAACGAAAGTTTACTACGATTTTTTAATGTTTACTAACAACTTATTCAATTTAATCATGATATTTAGGTAATAAATTCATTTCTGATTAAGTTCACATCATCATTGATATATTTTCCGCCAAATGTCCAAAGTAATTTATGAGATGGAAAGATACCATCTACACCACCACATCGATTTGGATAACCCCTTATGTTATGACTTAATTTATCTACAATTATAAACAAGGTTCATATAATATTTAATGCATGTTAACAATAGTAATACTAAATTTATTGCTAATAAATATTTGACGTTAGTTGTCCATTTGTCATTTACAGAATTTTACATAAAAATGTTTACATTTAGTATTGTGTATTTTATACTTTGTATGTTTAACTTTAAACTTCGACAATCAACGATGAGATATTACAACAGTATACAGAACATACAACTCTATACATAACTAAGTGTTAGCTGGAAGCTTCTATTGGTAAACATGTTTGATGAAGTTTTCTACTTATATTCAGCAACTTTGAAATTCATGGTCTTTCGAGTCGATATTGTAATATGCACAAAATTAGGAAAATAACAATTTAGTTATGCATTACTGGAATCTTGTTGAATTATTTTTGGCAACCTTAAACTTAGCGTAACCCATATGTGAAACTATAAAATGAGCATTAAATCGCTTCCATAATTTATTATATTGAATAAAACCATAGTTATAATTTACCATGTTTGTCATTAAGTATATAATATAAAATGTTTGTTTATAATTTAAGTTAATATTTGATGAGTAAACAATTTTATGCTCCATTAGTTTAGATTTAACAACATAAAATAATGAATGATCAATTCAATTTCCATAAGTGTTTACAAAGAGTCTCTATCATTTTATTGAAATCTGATATTCAGAAATATCTTGATGATGATGTCAAACTGCCTATATTTATAAGAAGAGGATTTTGTATATATATAATACCCGTTTTAATGGTTATTGAATAATAAATCTGATAAATACTTAATGGTTTTATAATATTAGACTCGTATGTATTATATATGAATGAAGAGGTTTACATCAAGTGTTTGTTGTCATTGAGACTGCATATATATGTAATCGTATAGGGTTGTGTAATGTTTGACAATATAATAATGGTTGTCGTGAATGTGATATTTATTGTTTTACGATTTTGATCGATATAAATTGAAATCAAATAATTTTGGCCTCAGATCTTATTAACTACTATAGTACTAGTCATAAACATAATAATTTCGATTGTTCCATCTTGACAACAAATTAAAGCTATTGTTCACTTCAACCCAACTACTGATACTAGCATCCCTTAATTACGGTTCTTTGAACATGAAAACAAACAAACTGTTTCTTGTAATTCTTGCAGCCATACAAATAAATAAATGTTTTTTTAAATTTAGTATCAGGGATGCATGAGCGTTCGAAGACAGTTAAAAATTCAAGGTTAGCACTTATTTTGCTTTAGGGTATACATTTTTTGTTTTACCGTGAAGCAAAATAACTGTAACATTTGAAAAGAGTTTGTCATATTACACAACTATTACTGTGAGATCACACAAGTTTTTAGTAAGAGCACATAAGCATTAACGTTATAGACTACACAAATATTGTATAAGCACACATAAGCAATGCAATAAAATATTTAAAATTCTGTGTCATGCATGAAATGTGATGTTTTTTTAAAATTTAGTGTCAATCATACTTTATAAATAATATAGGATCTAATATTAAAGCAATGCCATCCAAGTATATTAGGTGTTTTACTGCGAATTTTAATTTATCACTACTTGGGGCAGAATCCCTGAATCATCTAGTAGCTGGTCTTTGGAACTTCGGTACAATTCAGGAGCTCGCGAAAATATTATTTATTTCAAGGGCTAGATTCCTATATTTTAATTCTAGTTTAATGAACTCTAGCTAAAATTAACCATCGTGTGCAATTTTGTAATGCTATAAAATACAGTCATTTACATATCCATGTTTGTGTTCTTTGTATTGATGCTGATGCAAGAATTAATTATTAGTCAGGATATTGAAATCACTTTGCAAAAGCTCGATATATGTTTTTATTGTCAAAATTAAATATCTTAAATATATTCTTTTCATATATCCTCATGGTCGGACACAATCAACTTTGATACACTCGTGCTGAATATATACATAACGTTAAATGATATTCTTTTGAGAAAACAATGCCCATAAATGATTTATCACCTCAGGCAATATTAAACTAAATATAAGCAATACGGTAGTGGCGTAGGATGTATGTCTTTAATATACAATTTCAATATACTTAAAATCTAATCATTTACAATTTCATATTTAAATCACATGAAAATTCAAAGAAAAATCATCCACTTCAGTGAATTCAATTGTATAATTTGAACTCATTAAATAAATGAGATTCGATTGTTATTGCTTGAGGTTTTCTAAAGTACAAATGATGATAATAGACTATACATTTGAATGTATATTATTTCACATTAAAAGATATTACATTTTTAGGGGAAGTTTTTTTTTTTATTTTCTCGATTTGACATTCATTAAGAATAAACGTGCACACATGAATTTTATACTAAACCACGTTTAAGAGAGCTATCATTTTATATCTAGTAGGACTTTAGTTAACTAAAGTGGGCTTCGAAAAAACCTTATATATTTACCACCCTTACATATGTTAAAGTATATATGAAAATGTACAATGCCTAAAAATATAGTTAAATGTAGACTCTAAAGTGTAGTACGTAGCAGACAACGTCGATAAATATTTTTTTTTGTTGTTGCATTCATTGCCATTGCCGTTAATATGAAATATACATATCGTTAGATAGCACAATTCAATTTTCTGAATATTTTAAGTAACTAATTAGTAATTTCTTATGGTCAAGTTCAGAGAACATATACATAGTTATCGTTCAATAATTGATTCAATTGGTGGAGATGGTTTATAACTATAAGCAAAACGGAGTCTAGTCTACTGGCAATCAATATCTAATCTTGCAATCATAGAACAATTTAAAAGTATAGGTACAATATTTAATAATTTTTTTAAATTTATGTATAGCTAGAAAACAAGCATCTATAATCAATATTTATGTCTAACAAAATTTCAAGATGCCTAGATAGGTTTAAAACCAGGTATTATTATCAAATATAATGCCAATTTTTCATATTAGATCGGAAAGAATAGAGAACTTACAATGTGGAGTTTTAACGAGATATATATTGTAATTACAATGTCAATAAGAGCAATATTACAGACAGGCAAACACTATCTATAACCGTTTCCGAGATGTTAGCAATTTGAATTAAAATAGGTCTTCTATAGATTATGATGTCCTGATACAAATCCACAAACCCATGAAATGTACCAGCATTTTTCATCAGAGACAAAAATCGCAATGTCTAGTGAACGGTTGAAAATAGAGACATGCTATGCTGTAAACCAAAGATGTGCAACAACTGTTTACATATTTCATCCTCAAACACGAAAACTCTATCTATAACTTATCTTTCCACGTACTAACAAAATGTCCCAAATTCAACAAATGTGCAACAGGCGATCAGAAATGTTAGTCTTGAACAACAACATACATACACCAACAATATTAACAATATTTCAAAATTACAAGTGGGTAACAGGCGAGCAGAATATAGAAATTAATCTCAATACTATATTTTACGTAAATAAAAACTATTATTGATAAACATTTTTGTTTGTAACTTATAGTAATTCTTATGAGGCCCGGTCAACGAAATAAACCTACTAAAATTTATGTTTCAGGTACGGGTTGCTAATTTAAATTTAAAATGATTTTCTGATATTTTTCTAAAAATTTAATGAACTAACAAAATATTCCAAATTCAACAAATGTGTAACAGGCGAGCAGAAATATTATGCTTAAAATGTTTAGTCTCAAACAACAACATACATACAACAACATACATACACCAACAATATTAACAATATTTCAAAATTACAAGTGGGTAACAGGCGAGCATAAAAACTATGATTGATAAACATTCTTGTTTGTAACTTATAGTAATTCTTGTGAGGCCCGGTCAACGAAATAAACCTACTAAAATTTATGTTTCAGGTACGGGTTGCTAATTTAAATTTAAAATGATTTTCTGATATTTTTTTAAAAATTTAATGAACTAACAAAATATTCCAAATTCAACAAATGTGTAACAGGCGAGCAGAAATATAAGGCTTACTATGTTTAGTCTTAAACAACACATGCATACAAAAACATACATACAACAACTTACATTCACCAAAACAATATTTCAAAATTACAAGTGGGTAACAGGCGAGCAGAATATAGAAATTAATTTCAATACTATATTTCACGTAAATTAAAATTATGATTGATAAACATTTTTGTTTGTAACTTATAGTAATTCTTGTGAGGCCCTGCCAACAAAATGAACCTAGTGAAATTTATGTTTCAAGTCGGGGTTGCTAATTTAAATTTAAAATGATTTTCTGATATTTTTTAAAAAATTTAATGCACTTTTCACGTGCTAACAAAATGTCACAAATTCAACAAATGTGTAACAGGCGAGCAGAAATATAAAGCTTCGAATGTTTAGTATTAAACTACACATTCACCAACAATAAACAATATTTCAAAATTACAAGTGAGTAACAGGCGAGCAGAATATAGAAATTATTTTCAATACTATATTTTACGTAAATAAAAACTATTATTGATAAACATTTTTATTTGTAACTTATAGTAATTCTTGTGAGGCCCTGTCAACGAAATAAACCTACTAAAATTTATGTTTCAGGTCCGGGATGCTTATTTAAATTTAAAATGATTTTCTGATATATTTTAAAAAATTTAATGAACTTTTCAAGTGCTAACAAAATGTCTCAAATTTAACAAAATGTTTTAAATTCGCAGGGTATAAGAAGACCCGGTCGACTAAAATAATGTGACGAAGAATCATCATTAAGGAAACTGGTACCAGTGGAAGGGAATGCAGTGAAGTATGAGTGCATATCCAGGGATCGTGAAAAGTGTTGTTTGTTGTCAATACGTCAAATAACTGCAATAACAGTTAACATGTAAGGTGACCTAACTACCTTCATTTGATTTAAACGTACTGATTTGATGGTGATAATAAAAACAATGTGCAAAAAAACATTTTATTTGCAACCACCACTATATTGAATCAACTGAATCTTCTACTATTTACATATTCTTATAATACTCATCTTCGTCACAAATAACAATAAATATATAATAAGTAGGTACTATAAATCTTTTTCCGAAACTTAAACTTTGTAGACGCCCAGTTTAAATGAATGTCTGATAAGATTCTCTTGTAAATGAACCATTAAAGATAAAATGTTTTGTTACCACAAATTGGTCGGGGCTACCAATAAAATTTAAGAATATATCTTAAGCCAACCAATAAGAAAGTTTCTTTTATAAATACATTGTGAGAGACTGAATGGGTTAGTTATATAGAAAAATGAAAATTCATTTATTCTTATGTTAACGCCTGCGTACAATTAGGTATAATAAATTTTCCGATTTTCTTTTACCAACGTGTTGTAAGAGAGTGAAATTTTGCTGAAATAAAATAAAACACAAAAAAATGATTGTTTCATTTTACTCATTGCCAAGTGTTTTGTGTAATGTTGTGAAGGGGTTCTTAAGAGTTTTCTTCAGTCGTTAAATGACTTACAAGTAGTAAATACGTAATAAATAAAATTGTAATTAAATTTTGTAAAATTTTTTATTTGTTTTTCCATCGAATTTTCACTAACATTCTCAATTTTATTTCTAAGTGATTTTTTTGTTTATTATTTTTTACATAATAAAATAAATATTGTGAATTTTGTGTTTTTTTGTGAATTCAATTCAATAAAAAAAAAAAATGGATAATAACAGTATGCTATCATTAAAAACACTTTCGACAACCACACCGTTTTCAATTAATGATATTTTAACAAAAAATAACACCACCATTTATCGTCGAATATCTGATGATTCGTCATCATTACAAAGTAATGAGGACTTACGATCAATAACAAATGAAAGAACAATAAAATATAATATTAAAAATTCAATAAAAAATAATAATGATCACAATAGTTTTGATAAAAATAGGATGTCAGAAAGTCCATCGGAAACACGTTCTGACCCTGGTGACAATTCCGCAATATTGGCGAAGAAAATACATTTTCGCCAAAGTCCATTAGAATTTTATAATAGTAATAACAATAATAATAATAATAATAATAACAATGATCAGACTATCAACAACAATAATAATAAAAATAATAATGACAGTAATAATAATTTAAATCACAATAATAATGGTGATAATGAACATGTAATAAAATCATCAAATTTCAATTCGAACTGTCGCCGTGGATCATTAGATTGTTTTATGATTGAAAATGATAACGTTCAGGATCGTAGAGCATCAGATTGTGATAGTGGCTATAATTTAACTAATCGCCTAAAATTGCATATTGACTCAAAATCATCAAATGGATACTATGGATTTACAAATGGTGAAATTCCATTGGATATGAGACGATGTGCTAGTAATGAATCAGGTAATTAATTTATAAATTTTAGAAAATATGTTAAACAATTTTGATGTTGCTAGTTGAAGCTAAATCGTAGCTTTAGATAAGTAATACATTGGGATGTATTTTGTGTTTTAGTTGAATCATATAGAATTACAAAATAATAATTAATATTTTCATGGATATTTAGTAATTTTCTGTGATGTGTTTTGATTTCTTTAAAAAACAAAATTGCGTATAGCTAGAGCTAAATATTTATATATTATATATATATACAAACTTGTCTAATGAACTGACATGCACTATAATCTAATCAGTATTTAGGATCTCTGACAAACCCATTCAACGAGACATTACAGCCGACAGAATCTGTCCTCATTAGACTACAAAAAACTCTAGCATTTACTGTTGTCGAGATATTTCTAACATGGTTCTAGCTACCCTTTCATGTTTAATAAGACAAAAAAAAAGTGTGACTCATAAATGGTATATAAGGGCATTTAATATATTTAATATACAAATCGTATATAGCAAATTGTCATTAAATATTCTAAAACAACCTGAATTGATCACTCTGTCTGAAATTAATAAGATATATGTCATCTTATATAATAATAATCATTATCCAAATATATGATCTATTATATTTAACAGCATAAATCTCCATCTACCTACTTTGTTGATGAGATATTTTTTCAATCAGTCGACAAACATTAATTAATGTCATCTTTCTATAGGTTAGATCACACGCCTTAGATATATCGAGTACGCCTAGACTGAAAATCGAATTGACGATCATGAATAATTTAAAAAAAAATCAAATATAATGTGATCTTGTAGCTAATATTGTTCCCAATAATTTAGATAAAATTGCGATAATGGCTATATATGTCTGTAATTGGATTAATTATATTTAGAACCCTTTTTGGGAATAGGTTAGGAATAGGTTAAATTATTATTATTTATCTGTAATTTGAAATTGTTTGTTATGTGCATATTGTGAATATATTCGAGAAAGTTTAAAACGTCAATAAAAAATTAAATTAAAATTTATACCAATATACTATTATTAGGATCAGGTGCCATATTAATATCTATATACTAATATATATGGTTCTCAATCGAATAGAAAATCACTTCATATTATATTCGAACCTGACCAGCATTGGTATTTGATGAGTATAGATTTTCGTCCATTGCATTTTATCATTATCATCAATTTATGGCGACGAATGGAGTGGTGATAGAAGTTATTCAACCCGCTTCATGCGGTACCACTAGTATCTCGATTAAGATATATGTCAGAAATGGTATATGATAGAGGCTAAAAAGATGGAGTTAATGTCCAACAACAAACTAGGTAGCTGATGGTATATGCACAATTTTATTGAAATATTTAAATATATAACCGGATATAATTATAACTAATCTTATATTTGACAGTTGATACATTTTATTTAGTACAAGTTAATTTTAATTAATTCTACAATTAGAGATTTCGTTCAAAACAATTAAACGCTTATCCCAACCATCAAATACTCTTGGGAATCCAAAGGTGTACACCATGTTTTGTGTAGAACCAACATGTCCCTATTTACTATTGATTGTAATCATAAACAAACTTAGTAAACTTAGTAACTTAATAAAATTAGATTATGTCAAATTATTCAACAAAACCCTAAAATCTAAAATCTAAAATTGCTACTTTAAACTCAAAAGTAACTTGAACTTATGATTCGATTATTTTTACTCAATGTAACCAAAGTGTATCAAATGGTAGTAATAAAAAAAGTGTACATAAGTATTTTTGACTTAATTAATTCGCAATTTTGTGACACAATTGCTGATAATGATGATATTTATTGCACATCAATTATTAGATATCCTATTATTCAATAATATTATTTATAAAAGCATAAATATTTTATTTATTATGTCTGCTTCCTTTGGCATTCCCAATTTTTGATAATACAATTTTTCAATAGACGTGACACAAATAATTATCACCTGAATTAGGTTAAATATATTTTAAATATATAATATGATTACATATACAATAAGGACTCAAGTTATAAAACTTTGCTAACATGTTTCTTTGTTAACAAATTTTTTAAATAGGTACCATTCCGTACCATCATAATTTTTCCATTGAAAATATTTTATATAAAAAAACAAAATCTTTGCCAAAATTGAAAAGCTTTTAAAATATTAGTACAAATTATTATTAATGGATGACTTAGAAATTCATAAACTAATGTATTAGCCGCGTGTCATTCATTCGTCGTATACACAATGGATAAAATAATTGTTTAGAATTTATTGCCAAGGTAACGAAATGATTTCTAATTACACTAAAGTTATTTGTCACAGTTGTCATTAAGTCATTAATCATATGGCCTATATAGTCGTTCATGTGATATGGTAATCAAGTAAGTGTTAAAGATTTAGAATAATATCTGCCTTAGACAAGTGAGATCATTTAATTGTTTTGCTACTAAATTTTAAAGTTACATTCTGTAATAGTAAAGAAATTTATTAGAGGCCTTTGTCAATGGTATCAAAAAAGAGATAATGATGATTTTCTGGAATTTTGTTGACACAAAATAGGTTGATATGAAAATATCTGGTAACGATATGATAACGGTTTCAAATAGAATGCATAGAAATTAGAGATTGTCAACGTATGTTTATATACTACAATATGTCCTCCAATAATTGCGATCACAGTAAATAACAACCATTGGCAATTGATTGTGAAAACAAATTCCTTCTGGTTTCTCTATAAACTTTACATATTAAAGAAAACTCGTTCAGTCGTGGTATTATAAATATTAAATTAAAAAAAAATATATAATGTATTAAATTTTAAGTATAAAGTACTTCAAACTTAAAACTCTTTTAATATACATTCATAAGCTGAACAAAAAAAACAACAACACATTATCTTATATTATAAATAAAATTAAAATCAATTTAAAAAAAAAAAACTTATGTCTTCATTAAATTTATAACTAAAAATACTAATCTCAAACATATTTTCGTTGAAATTATAGACTGCGATTCACCGCCACTTTTCAACAATACATCAATTCATGGTTCAAGTGTTGACGATGGTTTAACACCAAGTAGAAAGAAAAGGTCAAGAGCAGCATTTAGTCATGCTCAAGTAATTTATATTTAATTATTATTTTTAGTTAAATTTTTTAATCGATTTTTATTTTAATTAAATATTAATAGTTTTAATTTTAAGAGCTATTAGTGACAAATATAATCACAATTAAAGTGACAAATACTAATAGAAAAATGTTTACAATTGTTTCTTTTTAAATCACTAACACTAGTAATCGACGAAATAAATATAATTTAAATTACTGATTCATTTGTATATCAAATTATAACTATGAATTATTTTGCTTAAAAGAGAAGCCTACATTAGCAAAGATGCACATTTTTAATAACTGTAATAAATATATTAGAAAATGAAATAAGTTATTAAAATGTTTGGTAATTTATAGATTATTCACAAATATGTTGATACACTTTAAATTTACAATAAAGAAGTTCTTGCAGATTTTATAATAGTACAGTTATTTAATTAACAGTACGCAATCGCAATAAAATAATTTAATTTATATTTTAAATCTATCAATTGATTATTATTTTGACATTAGTTCATTTACAATTAAAATTAATTTATAAAAGTTATTGATAATGAAATGTGCAATAATATAGGTATTATTCTTGTAAACTTTAGTACAGTTATTTGAACTATGCGTCCTTGCTTATCTAAGTTGCGCATAAAAAATATTAAGCAATTGACAGTATGTTTTACATATTTATAATAAAATTAGAAATACACATTCATTTTCTTAATATTGTAACAAATTTGTTCATTTTTCAAGGACAAAAAATCCTTATTATCGATGTTTCAAAAAAATTTGTCAACGCTCATAAAATAATAAATTATTAATTAATACATTCAATAATAATAATCGTTTAATTAATTAGATATACATTATTAATTAATTTTGTATATAATATAGGTTTTTGAATTAGAACGAAGATTTGCCCAACAAAGATATTTATCGGGTCCAGAACGTTCAGAATTAGCAAAAAATTTACGTCTCACAGAAACTCAAGTGAAAATTTGGTTTCAAAATCGTCGTTATAAAACAAAACGAAAACAAATACAACAACATGAAGTGGCCGTACTGAATGCAACAAAAAGGGTACCCGTACAAGTTTTGGTGCGAGAAGATGGTTCATATGGGCATATGTTATTGGGAAATGGAACACCCGCACATTATTCAAATGGCATCGATCCGGCTATAATTAATATGTATAGACATCAGGTAATTAATTATATATATTTATTTAAATTTAAATTGTTTTTTTTTTGTTTGAATTTTAAATTTTTGTGATTCTTTGAAATTTATTAGTGTTAAGAATAGTTCTAACTCTATTATGTATATATTATGGTAAATGGCACACATTTTTCTGGTACAATGTAATGTTTATTAATTTAAATATAGAAATAATTAAAATTATATTTAATTATATCAGAATTATAGGACCTTGTTTGAACATTAATTTCACATATTTTAATTATTGGTAATTTATTTAAATTATATTGAAATAATTTTTTTACGTAACTTTTATAATGTGTTTACGTAACTGTTATATAATATTTTCAAGTATTGTATTCAATGAATTTTATTAATTAATTAGTTTCTTAAATGGCTAATGTACACTATTATTAATATATTTAACAATTAATTAGTCTCTTTAACTATTTAAAAAATATTCGATCACAACCTTCTCTTCCAAAATTTATTTATATTTTGATTACATAGTTTTATTTTTCCAAATTACATTTAGTGTAAATAGTAAGTTTTAGTGTAATTAAATTACGTTTTCTAAACTAATAATTCATATTTAAATGGTAACGTCTAATAATTTAAATTTATTTCCCCACATTTTCAGATACAAATGGCATACGGTATGCCAATGCCACAAGTACCTTTTCCATACTTTTACCCATCAAAATTACCAACCCAAATACCACCACCAAATACAACAACACCAACATCAAATACACATCTTGCAACTTCATCAGTTAATGATCTTCAAAATAAACATCACCATAATAATTCAACATCAAATTTATTTTCGAAATTGGCATCAGGTCCATTGAATTATTCAAAACGTGAATCGGAAAATTTACATTATAATAATATTAATAACAATAATAATAATAATAATAATAATACTCGTAGCAGTGTGGATGAAAATCTAATGGAATGTAAATCAAATCATCGGTTAAGTTGTGAACGATCACCATCATCATCAGATAATAATAATATTGATGATCATCAAGATCATCACGATCTTCAAGATCTTCATCATCATCATCATCATCAGCAACATCATCATGAACCTCATCACCATCATCATCATCATCACCATCACCATGAACAATATCACAAAGCAGTTATTTCCGATCATGATATGACAGAGGAAAATGAAAATGTGGAAATAGATTGATTAGCTTATTAAGCGAGTGCAAAAAACAAAAATGAAAAAACATTGGTTCAAAGTAAGTTTTTTTTTTTTTTCCTATTGCGTAATTAATTCATGTGTGAGGAGGCTAAAAGAAAAAAAAAAACAAAAACTGAAATCTGCTTATGAGAGAACATTAATTCGAAGTGATGAATTTAATGTTTGTTTATTGTTTTTACATAAAAATTTTAAATTTCATTTTGTTTGAGTTTTTCCATATTTTTTTTCTTTTTTCTTCTATTTAATTTAATAACTTTTGAAGGACTCCAATATATTTTACAACACTCAGTTATTTTATGATCAAATTTCAATAGATTTTCTTTTGGTTTATTTGCCTAGCTAGTGTTATAAATAAATCATTCATTAATTTTCTTTACATTGAATATGAGTGTAATTAATAAATCATTAAAAAATAAAATGAAATTTTGTTAAATATTTTGTCAAAGGAAATTTTTTTTTAAAGTTTTCATAATCTAATTCACATGATTTAGTATCTTAATTTTTATTATTACATTAAACTTTATACCAGTTTTATATAGAAATTTATAACAGATAAATATGTATATAAAGTATTATGTTAATGATGTGTAAATAAAATTATGTATTTAAAATAATTAAATAGAATTTACAATAGGTATTAATGTTTCTTTTTTATTTTGTGCATTTTCTAAAATGCATAATTGCATCCCAATTCTAAGTCCATATATAGTTATAACTGAGCGCTGCGAGTTGTGCAAAGTTAGTGTCGAGAAACAATTCAAACCAAGCGTTTCCAAGAATTTGAAACCAAAATTCGATCGGTATATTCGATATATGTCTACATCTAGTAGTATTTGGGGACTTATTTCACCAGGTATGTGTTGCGGTGCAGGACAAATCCGCAATTATTATAGTAATTACAATTTATTACTATGGGAATTAATTAATTACTATAGGATACTAAGCGGAACTAAGTAATAACTTTGAAATTAAATTAAACTTCAGTTACAGAATAAAATACATGGATCACTGTTATCAAAATGTGTGAATAAAAATTTATAAAATTATACGCGTATACTAGGATGAGGAACTTTGGTAATATGTTTCTGAAACAAGAACTTATTCGTAACTTGTCATTCAGCGAGAAATTGACATTCTTATCGAATTCTTTTCGGAAATACAGGATTTGGTTATGTTTTAGAATTGTTATTCATCGATTATAATCGTCCGCACTTAATTAAATTCAAAAAATAATTGTAAGTTTTAGTTTGTGACTGTAAGAAGCCAGTTTTGTCACAGTTTTTTCTGACTATATGGAATTACTAAATTAATTACCTAACTATTGATATTTTCCTTTAATTTATTATATATACAGTTTAGGAGAATAAAAAACTAATGTAAATATTTTATAATCAGAAGATTATCAGAAACACGTGGACCAACTTCAAATGTAAGTTAGAAAAATTTGCATCGATGTAAAAAAATTGTGATCAGAAATTATGCAATTCGTACGCTTTTCCCCTCATTATCATCATCGGCTCAATCTTTACACCACATGGGTGCAAAAATGTTAATTTATTGTAAATGCAAGTAACATCAAATGGTAATAAAAACAACTATAAGTCGAATGAAAAGTTAATAATCAATTTTAATTCCACATCTGAATAATTTGTATATATTTGTATATTTGTATATTATACGAATTGTCAAGTTCATTTACAGTGATTATAAATGACCTCTTATTTGACTTCGAACATAATTCATAGTTACGCTACGTTAAATTCCTTCCGTCTTAATATGCCATACGAAAATGACGATTTACGGTTTATTTCTGAATGGGGACAAAAATATCTAGTACAATTCAATGCGTCCGAAACTAAACTTTACCTACTATTGCATAAGCAAAATGTCCCGTTATGCATAATAAATTTTGCTTGAAATTCGTTAACACTCGTGTTTTATTTCTGTGGGAATTCACAGCAATTCGAAATTATTCAATGTTTTCTAAGAATGCTGCAAGGTGATTTGGATTCTTCAGAAGGTGCAAAAAATATTTTGGTCCACAATAGGCTATTATGTCAATATATAAATCATATTTAAGGGCTTTTATGGGTCAGTGTCTCAGCGACAACCCTCAATGAATTCAAAGGCAAGCTCCAAAACTCAGTTAGTTTATACTATACTATTTTACTCAATAATTCTCCTTGGAATATATTCCAAACTCAGTAAAATCAGTCAGAAAAAGCCCAGATTATTGATTCGATAAAAAAATGAATTGTTACTGTTCGCAATAAAAAGGAGACATACTCAACCCTATCGACTCGCAGGGTGCTTTCATGCATGAAAATCGGTTAAATTAGTTTGAATATATTATTTGCAGAAATTTAAAAAATCAAGATATTAACGAAACAACTGGTGGTATTCCTGATGGTATTCCAGCTATTGTTCTCGGTAAATATACGTTTTCTTTCTGTCTCTACCGCTTCACTACATTATATATAGCTTCCCTATAATCTGGACATTTTTACCTATAACCATTGCCAAAATCTTGTCCAAGGACTTGAAAAAAAGTATTAACCTCAAGTTCATATCTCCACTGGAAACCAATAAAATTTATCCATGATTTATTCATTATCGTCAATACGGCTTTCGATGCAGAACATCAACTGGTGATATTTTGACCGATCTGACAGAAATTTGGGGTTGAAGTTTGCACATGTTTGGTGAGACTCGAGTGCCTGTTATTTTATATGAAGGCATTCCCTGAAGTATAGAAAAGGAATAGAAGAGTTTAGTAAATAACAGAATAAATAAAACTATTATAGTTCCATAATTAATGAATAAAAAAATAGGAAAAATTTGCAAAAAAAAAAATACATTTTATTTATACAATCATACATTTATAAAGTAATCATGTGAAAACTTGTATCATTTAAAGCTATCGTTTCCTTTATTTTCTCCATTAATCAGCCCTTGATTTTCTATCTACAATCTGCGGACAAAGAAAAACCAGTCTAATTTAAGAAATTGGTATTATTATTACCACCCTCCTCTATATACTCCTTAGAAAAGTGTAATTGAATGGCCACTAAATGACATATAGTCAAATTATTATTGAATTGGATTTCCAAATTATAATTTAGAAATATGTCCTTAGAAACAGGTTACATAAAATGTGTATGTTTTTTTTTGTGTATTGATATGCACTATTACTAATTAGTTTATCATCATCAGATAATAATAATATTGACGATCATCAAGATCATCACGATCTTCAAGATCAAATTATAATTTAGAAATATGTCCTTAGAAACAGGTTACATAAAATGTGTATGTTTTTTTTGTGCATTGATATGCACTATTACTAATTAGTTTAAGAATTTTTTTTTAATTAAAGACATCCTTGTTGTAAGGGTATATTTTCTCCTGAGACAATAGTGATGAGATGTTGGTCACGATTATATTATTTATGCAATTTTTAATTTTTACATAAATACTGTGTATGTCACCTTATTGCTGTTTCTGATGAGTATTCTGAATAGATTTGTGACATAAACTTTGTCAATGGACTGAATAATTATGATGTAGATAAATACTTGGTGGTGGTGATCACATGATAGTGATGTCGTTTTCAATGTAAAACATTTCGATCAAATTATCATTTTAAACCATTCAATATTATGTCATCTATTTGTGATTGAAAGAAGCAATTTCTTTTCTATCAATTACTAAACTTCAATATAAAAACGACACCATACCAGTTTTTCTTTGAATTGCCAGCCCACGACAGGCATATAAAAAATAAAAATGAAAACTTCTTAAGGTGTGCTTATTTTCTTCTTCATTGAAAATCATCATCGTAGAGAAATCTTCGCTTTTAGAAAAAGGTTTCGAATATACAGAAAAGTTTTCGTTTTCCTTTCCTTTCAATTTATAAAATTTATTCACTTATACCTCGTAATGTAAATTGGGTAATTCGGTCTCATCTCATCTTCTTTTTTTTCTGATTTCTTTTATTTTTCTTTAATTTTTTTTTTTTTCTTTCTTGGATTCTTTGCCTTATTTTTGGTTTTTTTTTTTTCTTCTTTTTGTGTATATCGAGAAAAATGTTTAGAGGATTTCAATTCCATCCAGTATATTTTTTTGATGATTACACATATGTGATTTGAATGTTTAATTAAACTTTTTATACAAAACCGACATAAATAATTAAACATATTCATATAAATGAATTGGTTCAATTCTTTTTAAGAAAAACGCAATAAAAAGTGTTAAATATTTATTGCCCCATTAACAAATAAAAATTTAATTAGACTTTTAAAAAAACGAAACCAGAACTTTTAAATAAATCCACCTACACTATCCGGGTTTCATGGTAAAAAAAAAAAAAGAAAAGAAAATCATTATTTTCATTTTATAATTATGAAAAGAACGACTATTTTTAATTATTATTTTTCCATTAAATGAAAATTCAATTTATTATTGAGAGGATATTTAGTTGGAAAAAAAAAAATTATGTTATTCTTTCTGTTTTTAAAAATAATATATAAAATAATTAAAATATTATATGTATATGATTTTTTGATTAAGTTAATGTGTCATCCATTCATGTGAATGTGACGAATTTTCAATCATATTTTCCTTTTGGGTGTTTTTAATTTTTCGAATATTGTTGAATAAAAATGATTGGAAATATTAATAATATTTATAATAAATTGGACACATTATCCAATAAAATATTTTAAATTATTATTCTTTCAATTGACCTTATCACTCGCTTTTATCCATATCTGACGTAAGCAAAAGTTATTTCTAAAGATCTATAGGGACAACAGGTTATTATATATTTTTATTCAATTTGCCATTGCAATGACGATTCATTGCTCTTCAAATTATCCAGCTGTGATATCATCGATAATTATTATACTACTCAAAACTTAAAAAAAAAAAAAACACAATTTTGAATTCAAATTTGTATCGAAAACTAACAAATTGGTTATAATATTAGAAACTGTAATTATCGATAATTTGTTAAAATCACTCCGATTGCCAAGTACCATTAAGAAAATGCTGACATATAATAAATGATTTGAGACATGATTTGAATGATTTTTGTGGATATTTTTATAATACATAATATTAAAAAAAATATAATCAAGTTATCAAAGCAAAAAAAAAAGTTTAAAAAAATTTTATATTTGGCGAACAGAAACGTTAGAATGTATTTAATATTTCAAGTTTACCGCATGTGTTGCTTCAGGGTTTAGAAAATGTTTTTGCTTTACCCTCAAGCAGAATCAGTGTTTCTAAAGACCAAATAAGCATTAAGTTATGTTTTTAAATTTTGTATTAGGTTGGCAGCAACGGTAAAGAATATTTACACATTTAAGTTTACATGACACCATATCTGTTTATGCATTCAGCCTAAGACACACATATTGTAAAAAAAAAAATAGTATCAATCGAGCAGAAACGTTAGAAGACATTTTAAAATTTACATTTACTCCTTCTTTTCTTCCAGTTATGCAACTTTTTTTTGTTATTCTGAATACGTAAAATATCAGTAGAGTGGTTCGTAAATCTGACACTTTTTTATAATTTATTGTTGCCATGTTTTTCCAACCAGTCGATAAACACGACACTAACTCTTACACTATATTTTTTAGTCTCGATCATGTCACCAAATGTAATCACCGTTAGATCGATCACTATCGAATAGATTGAGTAATCTCGATGATGGTCGACCACTCCATTAGTTACCCATAATATTGAATATGATTACTTGGAATAATTTGGTGTACCTATAAATGTAAAACAACACTGTATAAGTTGTGGTATATTACCGTATCCATAAAACTTTTAAGATAATTGGTATATTGTTCTCACATTTTCTGGCATTGTAACAAATCGTAATAATGTTACCATTCGTATATAATAATAAAGACTATAATATTCAAAACGTGTATGGGCGGTAAGAATATGTGGTTAGTCATTCGGAAGTTTTTCTTTTCATATATGCAGAATATTATAATATGACGATTGCATACTTTACATTCTCTATAGAATTACACAAGGCCACATATAGGTAACTATGAGAATAATATGCAAAATTTTGTCTTCATAAAATTGGATATGTAAATTTTTAAAGAAAATTTTAACAGACATTTTCAATGTAAAATCAAATTGAATGAAAATCGTCCAATTTCGTTTTGTTTTTTTGTTTCCAAATTTGTCTATATGGATTTTAATTTATTAGTTTCAGATACAATAATTTTTTTTTTTTTTTTTTTTTTTTTTATGAACATTTCCTGTACGAATATACTATAATTTGAATAGATTGAAGAGATATATTAACTCGCCTGACTGAACCAAAATCTTTAATTTATAGATGCAATTATACTAAATAATTATAATAAATTAATTTAATCGTTTTGCAATAAATCAAATAATTTGAATAAAATTTATTACACAAGTATAATAATAGAAGTATCCAATAAAATTTGAAACATATTTTTCAATTAAATTAATTATTTCAAGTGCATAATTTTCGGAAATTATTGACTAATTTTCATTGCATAATTTTCGTATATAAATACTGTAAAATTCAATTAAGTAAATGTACTAAATCAATATTTTAAGTGTGCAAAGTGCCTCTATATAATAATTAGAATATGTTAATAATATAATACTAATATAGTATT
This sequence comes from Penthetria funebris, assembly GCA_027564355.1. NCBI lineage: Eukaryota > Metazoa > Arthropoda > Insecta > Diptera > Pleciidae > Penthetria > Penthetria funebris. The sequence goes on along the minus strand of JANSTX010037763.1, from coordinate 11,717 downwards.
TATAATAAATTCACTGACTAGATATACTACATGTATGAAATACTCGTACAAATTCATAAATCTACAAAATTAGTTTATTAGTTCGATCCACTTTAAAATGATATAAATTTTTAAGAGCACTTGAAATTGGATAATAATTTTTAAAATAAAAATAGTAGGTTATTATTGCGTATTTCAAATAAAAAATTTGAATGAAAATTAAAATTATAATAACAATAATATGTCTTAAAGTGCAATTTATTTATTTTTTTTAAATTTTCATTTAATAAGTTAGTTTGCCAAAAAATTTGATGATGGTTTAATTTAAAAGATAAGAATATTTGCTAGTATTTCTGTATTTATAGTGAAATGGATTTTATATAATATAAAGTATGTTTTAAATTTTGAAATATAATTTGTTAACTATAGTAATTATTTCGACCCTTAGTCAATGAGAGAGCATAGGATGACAATAAACAATTGTTATTGATCAAAATCTCTGGCTACTAACTTCACTTCTTTCCATCTCCTACTACTGTTACTAGAGACTCTATAATAATGGTTTATCGCAACTGGAAAAAATCAGAAGATCCACATCTTCACAAATTCTTGTTTGACATTGTATTTGACAGCGGTGACCATTGGCGGAAACTTGAATTGACACAGAATGTGATTTGTCATCTGACAAGATTAGCAGCCTTACAATTGTATAAATTATTATTTCTCCATGACTTGAAGTGGAATTCCAGAATCGTCTTTTACTTGATACTAATATGCGCATAATGGTTTTTACTTTCTGTTTAGTATGCAAGCACAGATGATACATGGGTCTATTTGATAAAATATATACCGAAAGTTCATAAATCGTAACAATTATTCTAAGATTAAACACGAGATTTAAACTTACAAAATATGTGCTACTTTTATAGGTTAACCACGTGCTTTTCGTACTTAAAAATATACGCTTTCTTTAAATTTCCCGCCTTTGAAAATGTATATTTATTACAAATAGAGAGTGTGTTCGGTTCGTGCTATCTTTAAATTTCCCGCCATTGAAAATTTATATTTATTTTAAATAGAGAGTATGTCAATTTATCAATTCCTGATACTATCAAATCATGGTTTTTACTTTCTGTGTAGTATCCAAACTTATATAAGACATGGGTCAATTTGATAAGATGTGTACCAGGAGCACATAAACTACAACAATTATTATAAGGTTAGACACGTGATTTAACGAGCTAAAAGTCTCTATCGCTGTCAAACTATAAGTATGAACGTTTGACAAACACACTAAGTTACTACATACTTCCGATCTATTGAGCAGCCACTGCATCAGTTCTATATTTGATTAAATCCTTTTCAAATGACGTACATTTTAATTTGATGTACCTAATGTTGGGCTCCAGTTTTTTTAAATTTTATAATAATATTTCCAACAGGAATGTCTTAGATAGATGCTGCACAGAACAAAATATTGTATAAAACCAATATTTGGTAAATAGAAATGGTAAAAAAAAGTTTTTGAATCTGTTCATCACATGTTTTCAGATGACCTTTTGCAATTTTCCCATATCTTTCAATGTTTTTAAGTTTTTTTTTTTTTAATTGAAGAACCCGAAAGTAATATTCATTTGTTTGTTTTCCCTTTACAACTAAATATATAAAATCAAACTATTTTGAAAATAGTTTTAAAAAAAATATTTAGGCCAATTTCTAGGAACAATACCAGAGAACGTATGTATATATAGATATATAATAATATGATGATGCTCTTAAAACCTCCATCTTCTGTGAGTGTAATGTTAATGCTTAAAAGTAGTATAATATATTTTTTATTTACGATATTTTATTTTTTTTTTTTTTTATTATAGGTAACTTATTTTATATCTGTTGAGCACATGTTTTTAGTTCGGTTTTTAGTTAAGTTCCTCTTTCTAAACAATGTTTTATTCAAATTTCATTAAACTGTTTTTATTTATGCATTCAAATTGAGCAATTTGTGAAAATATCAGGGAAGATCAATCTTGTTCCTCATATAAATCATACATTTTTCTCAGTTATTTATCGTACTTTTATGCACTTTGTGTAATGTAAGATAATGATTCCAATGAAGCAGTTAGAGTTTTATATATATATAGAGCCTAACAGGTCATTTAGCAATAATGCTTAGCCTATAATAATTTTATGGTTGGAATTTTTCAGTTTTTCAGCATGAAGTCTTTTACGAAATTTCTACAAACGCCAATTTATTAAAATATTCTCATATTTAAATTATGAAAGATTGATGGTCTTTAAAGTAAAAAATGTATTAGGTATGATATGATGTTTTCCATTTGAAGGTTTAAGTCTTTGGTGTAAATTTAAACATCCTCTTAAATATCAAAATTGATTGTTGGATGGCGAAATTTACTGCGTTTAATTTGAAAATTAATCGAACGTTCTTCTCAACAAACTTTTTACGTTGTATCTGGTAAATATACAGTAAATACCACGAATATAATAATATTCAATATCCTATGGAAAACAATTATTGGTAATTATATTAATGGTTACCGACATCTGAATCATTTATTTTATTTTTGTAAAATTTTTTCGTTGTTTTTTTGATAGTCTAAAACCAAAGTTTATTCTAAGAAAAGCCATGTGCGATAACAATTTAGAATGATTAGTTGTCGAAACGGATATTACTTTGTTAAAGATTAAGTGAATTTTTGATCTACAAAACATATAGATATTTATGTAATATTGTTTATTTTATGTTTAAGAAAAATAAAAAATGAACTGCTTAGTATTATTCTATACTCCATATGATGAATGGACCAAAGAATTTATTGAATAAATAGACAAGAATAATATATTTATAGATTCTTTGACAAAACACATTTATGTACTATAAATGTACATTTATGCAAATAAAAATTAATTTTAATTTAATAATATTATAATTATATTATTTGCTATTAAGGAAATTGAGATAGTTAATGGATTAGTAAAAGCTTTAACTTAAATAGTACGAAAACATATTTGACGTGCAGACCATAGAAGAAATTTTTTAGTTTTAAAACATTCAAAGTTGAAAACTTCCAGTTTTTTACTTGTAATGTGACAGAAATCACAAATTTTGTCATTGATTTCGTGTTTAAAATACTATATTTTAAATTTGTTAAATTCTATGACAAAGCTTTACAAAGCTTTATGTATTCAACGAACAAAATATATTATTATGCTAGTAAAAATGGATTTTTATTTCTAATACTACTAGCATAGTTACGTATCTGAGAAATTCTAAAACACTAAAGAAAAATATTCCAGTAATTATAAGGGACAATAATATCGATTCAAATTTTGTGATGTGATTTGTGCAAATGGCAGTCCTATTATCATTTTTGGTATATTTTAAATTATTTTTTAATTCAAGGTATACGAAATTTATATGTTAGTATGTTGTCTTTAACTATTATGCTCTTAAATTCAAATATTTAAATTTGTTAGCTAAAATTCATTAACCTTGATATGGCCATTGCATATTTCCTATATGGAATCTATTTGACCATTTGAATTTGAGAAATTTAAGAAATGAAATCTATATTTAGCGCCCTTCCTTTTATACGCATAAGTTATTATAAAATCATAATTTAATTTATTTATTATTTTTTAGTTCTCAGATTGAACTTAAAGGATAAAATTTTCAAAAATGTTTATTTATCTTACAAATAAGGGTGCTTCTTCTTTTTTTTTTGTTGAAATTCATAAAGTATTAACTAACATTCAACAAAATATGTATAATGTACTGTGAAACTGATGAAGATCCCTATGAAGGGGGTAATAAACATAATAAAAATTCAATATTATCCTAAAGTAGTTATTTAAATCGGATTTTATTATTTCAAAATGGGAAAAAAAATATCAGGTTTTGTTTACTTAAAATGGTTTTTAGATTTATTATGTTTAAATGTACTATAAAAATGTATATTATATTTCATTGTCGCAAGAATTGTATTTATTTCATTTAAAAAATAAAAATCATTTAGCAAAAACATATGTTTTTTGTTAGACTCTTTTTTTTTTTACTATTTTGAAAATACGAAAAAACAGTTTCTTATTGTCTTATGTAAGAATTGAAAGAAATCCAATTTCCATTAATTAATTACGTAAATAATAACATTTCGGTTTTTATGAATTGGCAGTAAATATTAACTACATTTTATTTACTAAATTAATGACCATTACAACACCGATAAAATTTGCTCTATGCTAACTATTTAATTGAATAAATTTTAATTCTTAAATACTTCTAATTTCGTTAGGATTCAAGATTTTGACGCACTGTGATCACCATCAATATACGATACATAAGACAATTCATAACTTAGTAATAACTAATTTGGAAAGAATGTTACTGAAATATCATTGTTGGCATACTACTATTGGCAATTTTCCTTGCATAAATTATTTGCTTTTTATTTAAATAAAAAATTTATATCAACTAATTCTTTAAGTTCAACATCATTTTTTATTTGATTTGAATTGAAGTCAAAAATCAGCACAATGAATACATTAGTATTAATTTTGAGTCCTTTAAAACTATAGTTTTTTTTTTGACATAATTATACATTATAATTATATATACTTAGGCGACATAGACATAATTTTAACTGCCTACTATACTGAAGACGAATTGTGGTGGTGGTCCTCGTCTTGTCTTTGCCGCGTCAAAACTACTTAAATTTAAGCAAAATAAAAAAAACAAAATGAAATAAAAAAAGTTAGGACTAAGTACATTAAATTTTCTACATTAAAGACGTTATTTTGTGTATATGACCAAAATATACATAATAAGGATAATTTTCCTTTTAAGAATATTTTTATTATATATTACATGTATATATACATATGTTATGTTATGCATGAAATGTACACCTAATAAGATGTAGTTTGCTTGTTGGAGGTCTCAAGTGTTACTTGTCTCGACAATAAAAAGACAATGTAAACAAGTGGCAATTTTAATTGATGTACAAAATTATTGTAAAGTGTACATTTCATGATAATGTAATTTTTTTTACTAATTTTATAGACAAAAATGTTGTGTGAGAAATAGATTTTTTCATTCAAATCTTTTAGTTTATTTATAATAACATAATTTCCTTAAATACAAAAATAAAACTAAAAAAACATTTTGAATACAAAATACATGAATCCAATCCGTAAGGTGAATTAAATTTTCTTATTGTTAATTTTTATTACTTTTATTTTTAAATGAAATTTTTTGATATATGAGAGATAGAACTTGTGTATACTTTTATGTAATTTATATTGTAATTTAAAATTTTTAATTAATTAATTTTATCGTCCATTAAAACATTCATGTGTGTATTATTTTACGTGTAGGACTTTTAGTTTGTTAAGACGATTTTCAGAAGAAATCGTTAAAGGTACCGACACTGCATATAATATATGGAAGAAAAATAATCACTTAATTTTACTGAATTGGTACAAAAAAACAAAATACAAAATTTTTTTCACAAATTGCAATCAGTATATTGTAGCAAGATGTAAAGATTATAAGATTTCTGTAAATTAGATTTCATTACATCAGAAACGACAACATTTATATGAAAATTTGTAAATGTTGAGTGTTGTAGAAAATTAAAAATAATTTACTACCTATAAAACACTGATAATAAAAATGTCATTTGAACGAATATAAGTATTACTAAATATAATGTAATTAAATTACTTATACGAGTATAGGTTGTGAATAATAACTTTTTCGTTGTTTTCATAAAGCTTCGTACAAGTTTCTGGAGTAACTTTACTGACTATATTTTACATATAATTTAATTATGGCTTTTGTATAATTACAAAAATCCTTAATTTCATGGATACAAATTGATATAATACAAGTATATATTTTCAGTTCCCAGCTAACTACATTAATTTAACTTATAATGATCGTCTGTTTTTTCTTTCGTTAAGAAACAACTTACCTTATCCCTTATTCATCACAACTTACTAAATTTAGTAAATTAACATCGCATTAAATGTTTCTGAAGTTTTTATAAGTACTTTTTCTTTACTTAAACGACAATAGTTCGTACGAGTTGATGGCAAATACTCATATTATATCACAGTTATTATAATTTAAAGTATAGTAACATAAATATATGTTTAAGTTATGTAATAATTTTCTATATGAGTATAATGATTAAATTTAGTAAAAAAAAAAAAAAAAAATTAAATAAAATAAAATAAAACAACACTTAAGTTTGCTTAGTCCTCTATAAGTTGTCATCTATAGACCACTTATTAATGTTTTTTTCTCCACTGTATACAGAAGAAATTAACTAATTATTTACTGGATCCTTTTTTCTCTAGCCTGTTTTATGTCATTTCAAGAGTTTTTTTTTTTTTTTTTTGGGAAAAAAAAATTAATTATAAGAACAAACTTTACGAGTACACTCGTATAGCTAATTTAAAAATATTTTTCATATCTAGACTACTATCAATGTTATTATTATTATTAAAATACCAGAAACATAAAATTAGACATTAATAATGTAAACATCATAATTTTAGTTTAAACAAATTGACCATTTTTTGTTTTCTTTGTATGTTATGTTGCCTATTATGTTTTATGCTACTGGTTTAGTGCTACTGCATCACTGAATAGATAGGAAAATATTGTTATATAATTGCAAATATTTATGTTACGAAAATATGAAATTGGGTAAAAACGTATGTAAACATTTTTAAAATGTGTTAAAAGAAGTTTTAAAATTTACGTCAAGGACTCCAAAGTTAATCCTGAAAAAAAAAAAAAAATAAATTATCGTCATACACCATTGAACCTTTTGCTTATAGAGATCTTAAGATTTTTTCATTAGACCATAATTTATTTTTTAAGATAATATGCTTAACATAATTTAGCAAAATTTTGTATTGAAATGAATGTACTAAAATGAAATATTTATATAATAATATAATTAAAAAAATGTTCGTTGTTTTCAAAAAGTTTTTGCTAAACTTCACATATTATAATAGACATGTGTCGTTCACAATGACAAAGTTTTTCAAATAGAACCAAAAAAATTGATTGTGAAACTAATTAAATATAATTATTAATTGTATAATTCGCTTAGATGAAAATACAGAATCGATTTGACTTCCATTTCAATCTGAATTCGAATAGTAACGTTACAGATCACAAGAATCAATACAAAATCATTCTGGCATGTTACATGAAATTGGCAGAATAGTTTCTGAATAATGATAATGTATATCGTTTTTTATATTTAATCATCTGAAACTAAATAGGATCACGTACATGATATAGATAGAGGGATGCTGTATTGTACTGATAAAAATCTGAAAAATTTCAAATTAATGTAATCGAACTCATGGTGAAATTTTCACAATTTAAATACGATACATGTGAGCAGTATTGTATTATGCAATAATTTTCTAATAATAAAATTCAATTATTTAATATTCAACACCATATAAATCCAGCAATCATCACTAACATCCAATAATCTAATAGATATACACCGAATTGTAAATATATTTGATGATCATAACATTTGACCAAAAATATAATTATAGTAATAGCGTCTAATTATACATAAGTTCATAAACAAGGAAACTCAATGTATATAAATTGTTAACTAAACATACATTTGGATTGATTTTATATAGTTGTAGGGATTTTGAATAAATAAACAGAAATATATGTATTTTAAATTTGAAATGAGGAAATTCAAATGAATCAGCCAGCACAAGTGATGAAAAATGTTTAATAGGTTTGAATAGATGTCTATGAACAACTACAAAAATCAATCAGTGATCTCAAAAATCAATCAGTAATATCAATTTTGGTTTATTTCGATACGGTGACTATTTTGTCATATACGGCTATTATCTATTGCTTGATTATTTAACTTGATCTTATATTATTTGGTGGTGAAGTGCTGTATAATTTACCTTTTTAAACTTTGTCAATGGAAATTCAATTACGAAAATTGATTACCATGTGCACTGATGGCTAAAAATTCTAATTCTAATAAATTAGGTGACTTTTATAATATATGTAGATGTTCTTATTTAGAAACTAATTTCACAATTAATGTAATGTCTGCAAATGCAAAAAATTGATAAATTTTAGATTGTGAATTTTGCTTGAAGATTGAGATTTATGATAAAGTTTCGCAAAACTTTACTAACTCAACGAAAAAAATACCTGATTGAATTTAAACTGTTCTTTTATGCGAAAATGAGAAATGTTTTAATACGTTGAATTTATGTGTAAATTATAATCCACTGTTTGCTCGAACATTTGATGCCCTATATGAGCATTTTTACTATTATGCAAAAGAGTTCAAGTTATGATGTATTGTATTCAAACTCTGAAAAAAAGTTAAATTTCAAGGTGCTTTAAGAACATGTTGTTTATATAAAAGAGTTCAAGTCATTGATGTGAATTTAATCCTATTCTTAATTACCTTCTCTTCTACATATATTTTCAGCAAAAATTCTCAATATAATGCTTTCAATTGCTACAAATTTACGTGTATCACGTAAAATTTTAAACCGACAAATACATTTATTTCTAAAGAATCCCCATATACAAGTAAACTTCTTTACGTCTTTCAACTTGAACCGTCAATTTTCATGTTATATGTTTATGTTTTTAAGGAAACAGTTCATCTTCAATTTTTACTATTAAAGATTTAAGAAACTCATTATTGTTTAAACGTAAAAATATTTTGTTTTACTTTCTAAAAAAGGAAATCAAGTGCAATGTATTTTATGAATATCAAAGATTGTTAATATTAGAACTGTTCGACTATTGTGCTTTTATTTTTATTTTCTTTTTTTTTTTTTGCTTTTTGTTTCTTTCGTCTTCCTTTAAAATATTTTGATTAACTCGTCGAAATGAAACTACATAAATTATTATTTTAAGAGTATTTTAATATGAATTTAATTTTATGTCTATATAAAATATGCCATAAAAAGATTATCGTTTTTAATTCAACAGGCAATCAATTCGAAGTCAATTTGCTTGTACTAATGCCGTACTATATGTACGATTTATCACAACTGATGCAAATTGTGCTAATAACTTCTTATTAACAACATCTTGATAAATTCACAGCAAGGATTAAAGTATCATTGATAATGTGATTGTAATATCTAATGTCAATCAAAGCAACTATAAATTATAGTTGTCGACCACATCACACGTGTTGACATACATTGTAATCGATTTACAGGTGAGACATAGATAATACAAAAACCTTAACATGTGGACCACTTTTTTTAAAAAATAAAGTTATTTTTTATGGAGTATAGCTACCCTCTTTAATGTCTATTAACATGCACACAAAATAGCTTTTAAGTGCTAGGGATGATTGGAACGTAAATATCTAAATCTACAGAAACTCAACTATTTTATTCTTTCAAATTAACGATTTCTGCTAATTGCATTCAATTGAAGAATTTGAAGAGAATTGATGCTTAACTTTACAATGTTGAGCAAAATACCATAATATTCAATTATGAGGTTGGTACAATTATAATGTAAATATTATAATTAATTTAGATTAATTGCACTTTGTTAATAATGCAAGTTATTGCAATTTAAATTTAGTTTGCACAAAAACTTATCAATTAGAATTGAAGGATTTTGCAATTTTAGTTACTGTATTAATTTTATTTTATAAAATTTAATTAAATATTTATGTAAATGCATTTGATGTAGCTAATTATACATTTATATAATTACAAATTAAGTGAATTTAATTTCAAATCGAAATGTTAATTAAAATTATTGATTGCATAAATTTCAATAGACATATTCTGAGAATTGGTTTTAATAATAGTATATTAAAAATTATGCATTTTGTTCTTATAAATGCATTTTGTTCCTATAAATTTTAATTATTATTCAATAATTATTTATTTAAATTTTAATATAAACTATTTAATTAAATTATCAAAATCCCGTAACTACTTTAGAATACCAATTTTATTTATAAATATTTAAATGTTTGGGTACTCAATGTTCCTATATGATGGACATATGCCGTAAATATAATACCAATTTATTTAGATTTCAATATAAAAATAATAAATTTTAGAAATAGAAATTATATTGAATGAATTCGTTCATATTTTGCTTAATAGACGGCTCAGATTTTACAACAAAGACTCAAACCATTCATTTTGAAAATATATTAATTAATTTTTAAATCCAAATCAAAATAACTGAACTGATCCATTCCCTGAAGTGGGTTTCAAATTCAGATGTTATGCATATAAAACATCATAATTGTCCAATGTGAGATATTTGTTGCTCTGTGTTTACATGTATCTAACATCCAATGTAGTTTAACGTCATGTACAGCAATGTGTATACATGCTTATAGAGTTGTGTTACCGGCGATATTTTTGAGTTAGATATTAATGTCTACTGTAACGTCGACATTTTATTCTAGATTTCACAAGAAAAGTTCAGTGATTATTAATGTACAATTATATATTACATCCTTATTGGAAAATATTTTAAATTTTGAGATAGAAACACAAAAATAAACTTTTCTTTAATTTCAATTGCAAGTCCAAATAGTTGTGTTGGTAATCTTTAGAATTTGTTATCATGTTATCATTTAGTTTAGAAAACAACATTTGTGATTTTTAAAACAATGGATTAAAATTAATGTCTACATTGACAAAGGATCAGATTTAATAGTAAATAATAATCGTTTATATGCAAATGTAAAACACTACTTCGCTAAACAGTATAAACTCTCAAATTGATAATAAAAATCCATGCAATTTCTCGAAAACGGTTATAGATAGAGACATGGTATTAACGGTAAAATACGTAGTAATACCTACTATATTTTATACACATATGCCAGATATTACTCTACAACAATTAGTTATAAAAATCGAAGAAACTCAACAAACAAACCTGTCAGCATCGCTTATAATTGCAAAAGTTGCGCAGCGACTTTCTGCATATTTCATCCTCAGGCACGAAAACTCTATCTACAACCATTTCCGAAATATTTGCATTTAAAATTATATACATCTTCTAATGATTATGATCTCCTAATACAAATCCACAAACCTATGAAATGTACCAACGTTTTTTTTCAAAAATAAAAATTGCAATTTCTCGTAAACGGTTACAGATAGAGATATGGTATAAACAGAAAAATACGTATTTATGCTTACTACATTTAATACACATATGCCAAATATTCTGCTGCAATAATTAGTCTTAAAAATCGAAATAAATCGAGCTATTACGTGGCTGTTAGCTTCGCGTTTAATTACAAAGATTGCGCAACGGCTTTCTAGATATTTCATTCTCAGACAGGAAAATCCTCTCTATAACCGTTTCCGAGATATTTGCATTTTAAACAATATGCATCTTTTAAAGATTATGATCTCCTAATAGAAATCAACAAACCTATAAAATGTACCAACGTTTTTTATCAACAACAAAAATTGCAATTTCTCGTAAACGGTTATGGTATAAACGATAAAATACGTAGTAATGCCTACAACATTTAATACATATATGCCAGATATTCTCTGCAACAATTAGTCTTAAAAATCTCAGCAGTTTACATCCAGTAGGCAACGGTTGATGGACCTCTTATGAAATCAAATCGTTTGCACACCATATATTGAAAATCATATACAATTAGCAAATATTTATGGCTTAT
>JANSTX010037752.1:0-13213 GCA_027564355.1 Penthetria funebris | reverse complement strand
TAAAAAAAAAGAAAAATCAAAGAAAATTAAATTTTTACAATCAATTTTAATTAAAAGAAAATGTATTCGAAAATACTATCAGAAAAACTTCGAAAATTCACTATCATAATTTAATTACTATATATTTTCGTGGCACAAAACAATTTAGAATATTTTTTTTGTTTTATTTAAAGTACAACCAAAATATAAGCCAATGAAAGAATTTTGCAAATTTTTATTAAGGGGAGGTTTAAATTTATACCAAGGACAGTCTGTTTTGCCTGTCACAGATATCAAGCTTTTTATTTAATTTATTATTTCTTCAAATAGACAAAAATTTGAGCATACGAAAATATTTTAGTTTTATCGACAAAAATTTGCTTTAAATATTTAAAATGATAAAAATATTATTTAAATAAATCCTTTCACAAATGTTTCATATTAAACTTTTACTAAAAAATGACGTAATACTCTTTTATGTTTGCATTTGTATTTGTGTAAAATTTTTAGTTTATGCACAATTAATGAAACTCCCTTCCCCCCTATATTTATTCGTTCAGTTCGATATTTTCAACGTTGTTTACATAAAGTTTATTATACTTTAAAATATTGTCATCAGTAAAGCTTTGGTATCTTAAAATTGATAAATTTAAATCCTGTCAAATTACATGTGAATCATTGTTTACTTTTGTCATATACAAATCTAAGAAACATTTTTAGGAATAAGGATGATAACTAAACATCATACCAATTTTTTGAACAAACACGTTGACACTGAATTATGTTGTGTATTACGTGCAATATCTTACAAAGGTCTGAAAACAGTATGTTCTTTTCGATTAATCGACAACAAGACTATAATAATTAAAAAAATTACATTCTTTTGTATATGACACTAGTAATTCATTGTTTATCACTTAATATAATTAAATACATTTAAATGCAATTATTAAGACGTTGTAGTATTTAAATCCATGAGATTAATAAAGTTATCATATCTGGAAATTCTTCTTCTTTACATGATATACGAATTGTAGAATACTGCATTTACTATGTGATGGGTAAAAGTTCTGGTTGAATGTAGAGTAGAGGTAGTTTAAAATAACATATAATTTTATAGCAGGAGGATAATGGGCGCGACCCTAAACACATAGATATATACCTGTGTGAAAATTGAACTTACATTTTCAACCTGAACTGACTTATTCTCCTTTCTTTTGCTAAATTTTTCTTTTTCTTTTTTTTTTTAATGAAAAGATAATAATTTTATGTTGATTTTGCATTAGATTATTAGATTAAAAATATTTAAATAATTTTTATGTTAATAATATCTTTTTAAAGTATGAATATATTTTCGAAATTTAACACAAATGTTAATTCGACAGAAACAATTTTGAGGTTTAAACATTTTGCATTTAATTTTAAATGGAACGAAATTATTTAGAAGGTAGGTAACAACAGAAAATGTAATCTCTAATGGTTTTGAAAACTCTCCACAATAATTTTCATAATTGTATGGAAAAAAATTAATTTTCCATTCATAATGGTAATGCATAAATAAGGGTTGTACTATTATGTGTATAATTTATATATATATACACGTGAACGTAGAATGGTTTCCTAAATTCATTCAACGTATAATTGATTTTGCCAATAATTGTAGGTCCTGGATATGGTTTAACGTATTACTACCGTATACATAAATATTCATTATAGGGCATCGTAAAATAGTTGATATCTCGTATCCACAATTAAATTTCTTAAATTTCTCTTCTTATTTTAATCAGTAAGGAGTAAAAAGTATACATGATGCGAGGTACCCACATGCCACAAGGAGTAATATCATAAACTGTTTTAATTATGTTAATGCTAACACATGTAATATATGAAACGTGTATATATCATATAACTTATTTTTGTATATTAGAACTAATAAGTATACATGTGAGGTACCCTAGGGTGTAAACCTTATCTTCGAACTTAAATCTACAAATTAGTTAAAAATGATTGCTGCAAAATTTCACGATGGTATCTCAAAGTAATCTCAAGCTATCGTGCAAAGAGAATTATTTTTGCATATAAGGACTAATAATTATATACGAGAGGAGGTACCCTAGGGTGTAATTCGTTTAAGTTAAAATTTTCATAAATTTTTTCACTTATAATAATACTAGTGTATGTAAAATTTAAAGTGTATGTGTATCATATAGCTTATTTTAATCTATAAGGAGTATAAAAAGTTTAAATGAAAGGTACTTGAAGGAGTACTCCAATTTTACTCATCTTCGAATTTAAACCCATAAATTAGCTAAAAATATAAAAATATAGCAGACGGATAGACGGATATGTATAAAATTATTTTCATTTTATGCTAAACGCAATGTTATATTTGATTTTTTTTTTGTACGATTATACATTCAAGGCGTTACATAAACGGAATCAAAAATAATAGAACTTCGTTCCCAGGACCTACATATAAAAAGTTATACGATTTATACAATGTACCCAAGAGTATGTAAGTTGGAATAGAAAAAAATTGAAATGAAATAGATGTAATTATATTAAATAAATAGACGTTAAAGACTAATTGATTGAGAGCTCTTTAGAACTGACAAAAATATTAAGTATATTTATATATGTATAAATATATAGATAAATTCTATCATTGATACAGTATCCGAAGATTGATTATTGACAAAAATAAATGTAATATATTATCATCAATGTGTAAAGAACAATAAAGTTTTCCTTTCTTTCTATCTTCTCCCATTTAATTTGTAATTTTCCTTTGAACGATATTGAGTAATTTGTGAAATAAACTTCACTATACATTGATGATGAATTCAGTACACTGAAAATTCATTATCAATTTTAATTACATTAATTAGTATCTAAAATTTGATAATTTGAGAAATGAATAAGAATTCTGTATCACATTTTGAATTTAACTTGTATTTTGAGAAACCCTATACCCCCAAATCAAGATATTTAGACATACTTCATTATTTTAAGTGTAATCTTCAAATTTCAATGTCACAATAAGTGTTAAAATTTGCGGAGTGATGTACAGAAGGGATGAAAATCACAAAATAATCGCCAAAAAAAAAAATCTTTATAGTAAACAACCCTGAATAAACAATGAAGACGTGTATATACTACGACTTTTTTAAAATTATGATTTAAAAAAAAAACTTCAAATGAAATGCCAATTTGAAGATCTCCTATTGATTACACTTTAATCCGTATATGCTTACCACAACATCGTTACTGTTTATATACAATCATTAACAATTGTAAAATTAATTAAAAAATAATTAATAATAATTAAAATGCTTGTTTTAAAATTTGAAATAATTCAAATGTTGTATTTTAAAACAATATACATCACCTTTATGTTCAATTAATAATGTTTCATGTTAAGTTAGAAAATTATTCCTATACTTTTAAAGGCATAGAAATGTGGAAAACAACATTGAAGTAATGTGACGGAAAACTGTGAAGGTTAAGCTCGTTTACTTGCGAGCTTTCTTTTAAAATCATATTTCATAGATGATAGACATATGAAAATTAAATTGGTTTTCCTTTAATTCTAAACATGACTATATGTGTATATAATTCTGATTTTAAGGAGAAAATTTTCACTCCTATAAAGGATTGTACAAGCTGGATAGAAAATGTAAGTTAATTATTGTATAATATATCATCATCTTATTAATCATATATATATAAGATGACACTTGCAAAGTTAAATTGTGTCGTGTTTAATGTAACATCAAATTTCAATCAAAATAGCATCTAAATTGAGATTCCCGATCGTAAATTATCAGTTGTTGTTGTTCGTTTCTATACATAAATCCATTGATGTATAAGTCACATATCATAATTTGAGGTAAGATATTTTCGACAAACAGAATTGGTACCCTCTTTTAAGCTCCCTTATGACATATAAGAAATTTACATCTATTGAGTTTTCGATAAAAATGAGTATTATATAGCTTTTCTTGCGTATAATACACATTTCCTAAATTTATATTCGAAGTTTCGCATGTCTCACATTCACATGTAATGTGTTGTCTACGACTGGTGATCACCATAATCAAATGGATTCTTGTCGCAAAGGTAAGCATCAATTCGATTTAAATTTATACATCGAGATTTATGTGCATCTAGATTTACATGAATTGACCAGAGTTGGATGTCAAATAATTTGAGTTTCGACTCAAATATTTATATTTAATTGTGCATGTATGTCAATAAAGGAAATATTATTGATAGTTCAAAATATTTATTTAAGATGCGATAATGAAATATAGACATAAAAAAAATTCGAAAATTTTCGAAAACTAGCCATTTTCTTTATATTTGATTGTGAGTCGCTGCTTATGGTATTTTTTTACAAAAAAAATTAAATTTAAATTCACGGTTTACATAAAACTAGAATCGATTTATTTTGGTTTGATGCTTAACAGTCTAAATGTTAAGAACTCTAAAATTATCATTTTATCGTTACATTTGTTTAAAACTTAACAATAGAATTTGGTCTAATAAATTTAAATGAATAAGAAATTCGAATTACCACATAATCAGAGTAATTTATTGTGATAGCGACCAAACATATAAATTCTCTTTCTTAACACCCACAAGCTAGGTAGCTTTGACTGTACACAACACACTACCAAATTATTCGAATCTTTACTCAACTAACTAGTGTTTTACAGTATATTGGATACTAATGTAATTACTCGGTTGACATTTGATGTTACAGAAGTTAAATTATACGGTAATGATGATTGGAGAGATTGTCAATGTAAAAAAAATTTAAGTAATTGCAACATTTTAACTTGCAGTTTATATATTCTGTGGATTTTAATCAGCATCGATGAACTGGTTTCGATAAATAGAGACTCACAATAGTAGGGTATTTTGAATGTTGATTAATTTGAATTTTCTATTGATTTTGGTTTAGCTTAGACACTAGACCCCTTTCCAATTCATATTTATCTGACATCTATATGTATAGATTATTTACATTTATAAAATGTAGAATATGTACTCGTATGTAAACAAAATTATATAGACATACGTACACATGATTATATTAAACGATATACATATATCATCGAAAACATGTGTTAAACATTATCAATTTGATGATAATCTTTGTGTGTTTTTATCTGGTGTATAGTTTTCCCTATATATGTTACTTTAATTCCAGAAAAACCTACAAGAATAATTTCTTTTAGAGTTTTAGAGACGTATAATTGAACAGACATAATATACTGAATTTATCTATTAATTTTTTATTTTTTTTTACTAACAGGAAACCTTTTTTTTCCTATTTACTAAATGTTTATATACAAACTGAACAAATGTTTACATTTTGCTTTTTATATAAGGCAAAATAAAAAAATAAAATAAAAATAAAATAAAAATAAAAAGAAGAAACGTACATACATTCAAGAAATTGATTACGGTATAGAAAGATTTACGCTAAACGTTAGTAGTTAGAATTTTTCACGGCAGTTTTTCTTTTACTCTTTTTTATTTAACTAATATTTTTTTCTATATTTTCCTATACCTTCTATGTCTATAGTTTGGTCTAATAGAACAGTGAATCTAATATTCCATTGATATACTAATTTACTATATAAATTCTAATGTATTTGATCATTTATGAAAACCTGTAATTACTTTAATTATACTCGTACATATTCCGCGGGAAATATTAAAACGGAACATACATCTAACATATTATTAATTTATGAAATTAAAAATATTTCCATAATTTATTAGAAATATTTATAGGGATTGTTTTATTATATGGAATGATAATTACAAGGTGCTATTAATGATATATTATTCATGTAACTACCGGAATATATTAGTAACGTAATATAGGACTATTTAATACTTATCTTATACTTATATGCAAAGGAATTTATTTATTGACAATATTATATTTAAAGGTTAAATTAAACGTTACGTTATAGATTTCTGATCTACGGGCAGAATTCAGCTGGTGAATGGAGTGACTAACTTCTTGAAATGGCTCAATTATATTTACCTCCTCGCGGTATCACTAGAAAAATGATCACTGGAAAGGTGAGTTTTATGGTCTGCACAATTGGTAAAAAATATACGTGTTAGTATACTTCTTTGTGGATGTCACCAATTAACTAAGTTAAAGCTGTTCAATTCTTATTCTTTAAAATATAATTTTATAAAGAAAAAATACATTTTGTAATAATTTTAATTTTAAAATGTTATATAGGTCGTTGAACCGAGAAGATTATGTTCTACACTCATGTTAACCTAGCAGAAAATTATTTTCGTTTGAGGAATAGTTACAGGTAAGTTATACAAATCAATTAGAATTTTAATTATTAAAAAATTTTTTTTACTAAAATTAACTGATAGTTTTGTATTGGCAATGCAATTCTAATATAAAAAGCACAGTATTTCGAGATTGTAAAATATGAATGTTGTAACCGTTTGTCCTCTTAACATAAATGTTTGTTTTGCATATTTTTCTTAATAGTTTAAGGAGGATAATTTAAAAACGATTATTTGGCGCCACTTATAAATGCGTTTTAGCATGTTAATCAAATATACATAATTTGAATTGGTTATATATGTCAGTTAAAATTAGTTGTGAAAATAAATTTATTTTGTGTGCATCATACTTTTGTCAACACTGAAAAATTTTTAAAATTCAAGTAAAAACAGCATTAGCGGAAAGCACTACTATTTTGCAAAGAAAAAGGCTACCGAAAGTCATCGTTTGCTTGAAGATACATATGGTAACGATGCTCTATCGAAAACACGGTATATCGAATGGTTTAAACGCTTTAAACGTGGTGATTTTGACATCAGTGATAAAGAACGCGCTGGACAGCAAAAAAAAGTATGAAAATGAAGAATTGGAGACATTACTCAGTGAAAACTCTTGTCAAACACAAGATGAACTTGCACAACAACAAATACTTATTGCGCATAAAGGAATTATTCATTATGAGCTGCTAAAACCTGGTCAAACAATTAATGGTGTACTGTACAAACAACAATTAATTTGTTTGAAGCGAGTATCAGAAATTGACTTGATACGTTCTTTGCTTCCAAAAAATGAAAAGTGCTTTTCGAACGGATCCATAAATTGCCTGAAAGATAGCAGTAGTGGTAGTTTCCAATTGACAATACTTTGTATAAAATATATCTTGTAATTTTTGCGCAATAAATGTCTATTTTTCAGTAAATAAAAACTAAATTGTACAACATATAAATTAGAAACTAATGGAAAATCATCCATTAATTATTATTGTATATTATATTAACAATGCCATCAATTACTTTATAAGAAAATAGCCAGTTTTTTTTATTAAAAAACACTTTGTTTATAGTTCAAAGGTTGCAGATGCACATATGCAGGTAGTTTATCTACCAATAAATTTGCTGGAATCACATTTGCCTATTCTTCCTATATATTAGTGATCATTCTATAAAAAAATTAACTAATACTAAATGTTCAGTAATTGTCATTTTTCAGTTAATGTCCATTACAATAGAACTATGTACAATTTTCATATATTATATGGTTAATTGTCAATTGTCAATTCATCCCAATTGTATGTCCAATGTATGAAATTGTTTTATTTAATACTTAAATCTTGTAATTCAATCGTTTATAATTTGAATGAGTTTATATAATTTGCTATGAACAGACAGTAAATTAGTATCTAGTAATAAATGCGAAATCGCCACTCTTTGCCTTCAGAATAGTAACAATATACGTTCGATGGGGCTTGTTCCACTTGATATTCCAAGTGGTGCTGATATTAATGCTACACATTTACGCAGAACTATGATCAGAAATAACGTCCTGTTGTTTTTTTTTTTTTTTAAGATTTTCAAATATGACCTTAAATTGAATATAAAATGGATTCATGTAGAAGTCAGACTCTAGTTAGTGAAGGTAGCGTCTAATTCAATTTCTAGTTAATTGGAAACTGGGTATACAATATATTAGTCTTTTGTATTGAACTTGTTACAGTGTTATCATTGGGATCAACCAACATGGGTATAAAGAACTTAATAAAGTTACTGCTCAATATAACAAAAACTTCATTTAGACAGTTTTTGTTACTTCAATTGACTATCAAATTGATACTTAGAATTCGTTTTGAACCTAAACAAATGCCTCTCTTTTGTCGGGGTCATTCTAGTATAACGATTATGTATACTCACTTTTGATGATATAATGTCATCAATTGAATGTTGTGGTAGAAAATGCATTGCGTTTACAATAAATTTATCAAATGAATTAAAATTTCAATTTTTTGCAGAAATTCCAATATCACAAAATATATTCATTAAAATTTCACCATGCCTTAAAAAAAAAAACACAAAACGTGCTGCTAATTACGTATCCATGTATACTTTGAAATTTAGTAAAGATCAATCATAATTATGTTTAATATTAAAACGAACAACTAATTATGTTAATTTAATCATTTTACTTATAAAACGTTAATATATTTAAAAGAGTCCTTGCTCTTTTTCGACTTGTACTTCATGAAAGGTACAACTTGTACACTTGAAAATTAATTTTCTTAATAGGTAGAATATTTCTTCTTTTTTTTTTTTTTAAAAAAAAAAAAAGTAGAGCTTATTAGCTTAATTATTAAGAGTATAACTTAATTTCCTGTTTCGCGTAAATAGTAAAATAATTAAATTTTGTCATCCTATGAGACATCTAATATTATTTCACTAATAAAATGCTAAAAAAAATGATATAATTAAGGACAATTTTCTGTATTTTAACTGTACTATGTAACAGGAATCGAACATCGACAATCAGGATTTTTAGAACACAAGAGTATATATTTTGATTTTATGCATTAATATCTATCTATTCGAAAAATTATTATTCGGAGGCGGGGTCAAATGTTGGAAACGAAATCGGACGTTGGATTTGGTATCGTACTTTTGAATTGGAATCGTAGACGTTAAAGTTGGAATCGGACGTTGGAATTGAAATTGAAATCGGGCATCGGAATCTAACATCCTAGTTGGAATAGGGAAATCGAACATCGGACATTGGAGTCGTAGTTGATGTATCAGTGTCTGAGTCTGGTCATTGGAGTCATAGTTGTAGTATTAGTGTGTGAGTCTGAGACTCAGATGATGTATCCACTAATTTTATAGTGATGTCGGAGTGAATTTTAAAATATATATCGGTGTCGAAGTTGACATTTCAGTTTTGAATTTTACTTCATGCATTCTATTAAGTAGGCTACGTTTACCAATGACAAAATGAAGTTATTGAAAGATTTATACTTCATTTAATACGAGTAATTTTCGATGACAATCAATTGATTTTATTTTAAATTATAAAATAATTTATTGAGAAAGTACTTCTATATTCATATAAAATATAGACTCGTAACTTTCAGTTTCATAAAATATGTTCGAATAGTAGATAAATTTGCATATACGAGTACATAGTTTCATATTATGCTTATACACAGCATATAGTCGTATTTTATTCATAAAATGGATTTTTTTTAATGCTGACAGAAAACATATTACTTGCTTAATATAAAAGGAAATTAGGAGAAACTGTATCAGTTTTTTTGCTTCAAACTATATACATATGGTATTGTAATGTGAAAACAAGATTTATTGTATATACATTTGACTATGCAATAAATAAAAGTTATGCAAGTTGAGTAGCAATTGTTACTTAGTATGCACAGAATTTATAGATTATGTATTTTTAAGTATATATGCATTATTCATGGAACACATTGTATAATAAACAAAAATATTAAATATATGCTTAAACCATTGCAGTTATGAAATATGTCGAACATTTCACGGTAACGAATGGAGTAAAGAAAAGTAGCTAACATTTAAGTTGCTAAGCTCTTCTTTACAATCATGGGGCGTCACAGGTAACTCAATCACAGTTCATGATAGTTTTTGGTATGTGATCGAAAGAAGAGGGTATCCACACTATCGATGCAGTATCCACACAACTATATATCCAATTCGGAAATCACAAATTGTAGATCTTTAGGTTGTTATTTAGTATAACATGTATATTGGAAATTGTGGAATTTAACATCGTTGTGTGCTGATCTATGCGCCCATGTTGTGTAATGGTGTAGATTATGGTGTAATCAATAAATAGAGCAATTTGATATTAATTTTCTTTAAATTAATCTAAACAAAATCATTCTATTCGCTTGAAATCATCTTTAGTGAGAATATACAATGAAAATAATATATTGTAGTTGTAGCCTTGTATTATTATTGTTATATGGGGCTGAGTATCAATGAATTTATTATCTATTTTTGGTGTGTAATAATATTTTATCGAAAAAGAAAATTATATTATTTATTATATTGCGACTTATGTAGAAAATTTTAATTAAATACCTACTTTACGTCTTTTAGAACACATTATTCTTTAATTCACAAAGCATATACTCGTACATAATTTTTCATAATTTTATATAGAATATATATTATGGTCATTTATTAAACACACCTTTTGAATTTATGTGAAATACTAAAATACATACGTTTATATTAAACAAAAAAAAGGGAAATCGATACTAGTTCTCAATTTTACTACAGTCAAGTGTTGTGCAATATAAAGAATTCTGTGGCAATAACATTTTGGATAGTTTCACAATCTCATGCCATAAAGACGCGGATGCTGTGCAACTAATCATCATCATTTTATAACAATACTAAAAATATACTGCTAAATCACAATACGTTACAAACAAATTGTTTAATGACACACTTCTGTTGATCAAATTAATTTTGAATAAAAATTGAAATTTACACTATTGTATCGTAGAATTCGTAAAATGTATGGGGCTCATAATCGTTTAGTTGCGAAATATTCGAAATAATAAATTATACTTGATTTAAGACCACCAACAAGACAAAGAACACATAATCCATCCAAACAGAATTCTGTAATTGCAAAATTGGGTTCGTACAATGAGCACATTGAAGTGTGCCCATATACCGTTTTTGTTTTATTCAAATTTGAAAGTATAAAGCTCTTATTGGTTCACTCGTTTTATTATGATATTATTTTTTATGCAGCATATTTGTTGGGAAAGAAATTTGTCAATCCCAATTAAATCACAAAACGATAATTTTATTTAAGTAAATTTTATCTATTCGATGGGATTCGAATTCAATTTTCAACCTAGTTTAGCGTTTTATCACAATGCTATTACGACTGCAATAGTCAGTCCACTTATTAGTGTTTTATACCTGTATTAAAATTCGAATAAGTTCGCAACTGAATTCTATCAAAACAAACTTGATTTTAATGTGGTGATGAATTTGAATGCGAATGTGTTGATGAATTTGGATCAATGTTCATCGTAATCTTAAGGTTTACTATAGATGAAATGGACATTATGATTGACCAAATGACTATATATGAAATTATATTTATCATGATTTGAAATTAGAATCATCTAAAGATACTGGATATTATTAGGTCACGTTCTAAGTTATACAGAAATATATCTTTTAAATATATATATATATATACAGATATTGTATATATAATATAAATATCTCAGTTAAATTGATTACAATCTCTTTGATATAAATAAGATATGTGCCCTTAAAGGCATTTCTAAGTATATACATATGAAGATAAAATCTCTTTGTACTGCCTGGGAAGCATTGTAATTATAAGGATATCAATGGGAATAGTTTGTATAGGTTATTTAAGTTGGAATAGAATGAGTTCTCGTATATTAGATTTGTTTTATTATTATTATTTTTTTTTGATCTTTTGAAGAGCTAAATGTAGAGTTACGACCACATCTTTAGAATTTTCGTTTAGAATACTTAATGAAAAATTAAATCATGAATAAACTGTTTGTTTTTTTTTTGTTTTTGTTTTTTTTTGCAGCTTTGTCATAATCTATGATAATAAAAATATCATTCACGATAGTAAGAAAAATATTAAGTGAATAGTAAATATTATCACTAAATATCATTTGCTTTCACTATGCCTTTACTCAAAATGTTACAAAAGTTAGAGTTTATGACGAAGTTTTAAGAAGCTTTACGTATTTAACGAAAAAATAATAGTATAATTGACTAAGTGCAGACCATAATGAGTACAGATAAATAATTAGTTTTAAAGATGTACAACTTAAATTTTTTTACAATTGCATTCATTAATGTAAATTGCGTCTTTTTAATTCAAATGCTATACGGATTTTACCGGAATTTACATGTTTTTTTAAGTCAATTAATTAAAAATAGGAGGTTTTACCGGAAGTAAATTAATTAAAAATAAATATTTTACAGAGATAAACAATTATTGCTGTGGCGGCCGCGGGGAAGTAGGATTTTATAAATTACAATATTTTGTTTTTATGTAATTAGTTATTTCATTATAATTTAATTAATTGCTTTTTTACACTATTTATTCAATTAATTAGCTAACACATGACTCATGTGTCTTTGATTTAAAATACATTTCTACTACGTTGCCTAGATAAAATAAAATACTTGTGAGCACATTATAAACTTCATAAAATTCGTTCAAATTTAGGGCCTTATTCCTTTGATTAATAAATGATACTAAGGATTTATTCATTTAGTAATAATTATATATATTCATTCACTAATCAATGAGTAAATAATGATAATTATTTATAATGAATAAATTATAGTATGTACTTGTTGACATTATTATGAATAATATTTGTATATTGTGTCCAATTCCTACAATTTTATTTACGATATGAGATCAAAATTGATGAGGTGATAATGCCATCTATGTGTAAACTAAACGAAGTGACATTGTCATCTATCTTTTAAGTAAGATACACTTAAGTATAATATTAAGCTTTATTAAGCTTTATGAAAACAATGAATAAAAAATATAATGAATATTTAGTTATGAGTTTTACTCAAAGATTAATTTTAATTTTAATTGCTTTTAATTGTTTTTTGGAAATTTCACTACAACTTTTACGATCTAAATTCAATCGTTTTCTAATTGCTTATGAGAACATATAAGTGTAAACAGAATTCATTTTTATAATATTATTTTTTTTTTGTTATTCATTTTAATTATTATCGATAATCAAAACAAGTATATTTTATCAAATTTTATTAACTATAACGAAATATGGTTCAATAATTAAATAATTAATTTTTCTATATGCCAATCTATACTGAA
>JANSTX010037741.1:0-13215 GCA_027564355.1 Penthetria funebris | reverse complement strand
AATGGATTGGGACAAAAGATGAGGAGTTCTTCAAACGAGGAATCAACAAACTTCCCAAAAGATGGGAGGAAGTCATACTCAATCATTTTGTTATACAAATAAATGCCATTTTCAAGCCAAAAAATCGACATTATTAATGCAAGGTCCTTATATATAATTTTGTTTTTTTCTCATAATAAGAATTTAGCTCAGAAGTAGTTCTGCTTAAATGTCTTATCGCGACTCCATATATATCGGTATCGCAGCCAGCAGTTCGTACGATGAAAAGTATATTGTGGCATTACGACGAGGGTGCTGACTGGTTTGCAAAAAATCTGGAGTTTCTTCATGGTATTAACCTAGATTGTGCCGTTGAAATATTTTTCTTTCATTGGAATGTAATACAATTATATTCCAAACTCAATTAAATCGATAAGGATTCAAAATTTTGATTCAATGCAAACTGCATTAATGCAGTAAGAAATAAAAAGTAGGCATATTCGTTATATAGAAATGAACCTAAGCGAAATATATGTCCGAGCTCAGGACCCATGTGACAAAGTCATTAGGCATGGTATAGAAACAATTTAAAAATACTGATTTATTTGAAAGGGCAGCAAGTGCTTTCAGTAACACACGGTTCAATTTAACATGATATGCCATTTTTCTATTTGATTAAGAGGCATAAATTTTTTATAACTTTTAACATTATCAAGGCACCTGGACTGGACGGTATTACGGACATGGTTTTCCGTAAATGTGCGATATTATTGTCACTGACATTTCGCTACATTTATACGATATCTGTACAATTTGGACAGTTTCCGACTGCTTGGAAGTTTGAAAATGTCAAACTTATTCCCCAAAAGGGTTTTAAATCTGTCGCATCCAATTACAGACCAATAGCCATTATTTTCATTTTATCTAAGGTCTATGAAAAAATAATTATATTCAAGATTATATGATATTTGAAATCTAACAATGTTATTATTATGATCGTCAATACGGTTTTCGTTCTAGAAGATCGACTAAATAATATATCAAATATGTCATAATATGGTGCTTGCACTCGATATATCTAAGGTATTTGACAGAGTTTGACAGGGTGTTCATACTATTATGAGAAATTGGGTCTCAGACTTTTTGAAGAGGTGTTCAATCCAGATTGTTTTTGCATGTCGTCACTTTTTAACGTCATGCAGATGTTCGCCCAGGATTCAGTTCTATCTCCCTACTCTATTCTTAGTTTTTATTACTGATCTTTTGTCCCTAACCACAACCCCAATTCACAGTTATACTGATGACAGTATACTATGAACCATTCTTATAATTTTACTCGAAGGTCAACGGGGCTCATGGTAATTTTTTTTGCATGAAAATATGGACTGCTACTATCTTAACAATGATTAGGTGTTAATATCTAATTGGGAGGGCCGGCAAATCTTCCTTTGGAGTTCAATTGCCTCGCAACGCACATCAATTATAAACTGCTTCGGAATGATCACATGTTGAACGTCACCAAAAATGCTGCAAGAAGGCATAGTTTCTTGCGTTATTGTAAGAGATATTTCTGTCGCAAGCTTTTCGACTTATAGTTGATGATCGTGTTACCGGTCACATATATTAACTTAAGTATACACAGGGTGCGCTATCTCTATTCTATACATATTTTAATTTAAATTGCTCTGCTGAGATCACCGGTATTATGCCCAATATTTGGGTATTCCCTCTAGATACTTAACTTGATCGTTTATCACTGATTCCTGCATACCAATTCTGCCTCTATGTTTTTCATATGAACTGCAGTCAAAAGTTATTTTGTGTTTATGTTAATAGACATTAAAGGGTATTATAGCAAAGCCTTTTTAAAATGAAAAAACTTAATGCAAATACTGTATGAATGTTAATTTAATTTCTAGATCATATTGTCTTTAGTTTATCTATAAGTCACGTTATATTATGGAATAAGTGTGTTATAGAACCCATTTTTTAATCAAATTACTTGACTCATCATTTCGTACGTTTATTTGATGATATACAAATAGTAAGACAATTTTTTTAAATTTCTGTTCCCTACTTTATCTCCTCATAGTTTCTTACAGACAGAAATTGTTTTATACACGACGTTAATTTGCCACTTTTCTATATAATACACATTTGAAACATCAAATATCAAACAAATCAAACGCCTACGCTGGAATTACAAACATTTTTCAATTGTCCGATTCTACTCTTACTTTATTATTGTGTACAAGATATTTCTAAGAAAAGATGATATATTTTAACTATAATTAATATTGAAAACAGTCATATTCGTAATAGATTTCATGTCTATAATTGCCCTAAAATTGTCATAGAACCGTCTGCAAATATTTATGTTCATCCTCTGTGTTGTATAGCTTTTTAAACAATATATGTGAACTGGTGACTGAATTATATTCTTTTAGTTTTTTTTTTTGTTATTCTCATTAAGTTTTTTTATTTTATAATTTCCGAAGATTTATTTACCTTCAATATATGGAAATTATGCGTTGGAGAGTTCTTCTTCATATTGTACATTGAGAAGATCATATCAGAACCAGGTGTTAAATTAAATAAATAAATTTATATTCCATTATTTTTTTGTTCACATCATTAATATTCAATATTATTATTTATTTATTATTAATTTTCAATATTTATTTTAATTTTATTATATATGATTTTTGTTTATTTAACAGTTAATTATCTTATGTAGATATTTGTTTAAAATGTGAGAAGAAAAAAAATAATTGTAGTATTCAATCGTGTGTATGTTTTATTTTTTTAGAAAAGTGAAAATTGAACGATATTAATGTAAAATTAATTCAATTGCATAAATTATTACCAAGTGATTTGGTTTTAGACAATAAAATTTATGACTTTTTTTTTTTAAAAAATAGACATAACAGATTAGATAGTTATCTGAATTTACTAATTATACTGTTTGTAAAATGAGAATGCTATTTTATACAATTGTGAAAAATTGAAAGTGGACATTTTGGTTAAGAGCACTACCATCCCACGTTAGTGCAATTATCTCAATTGTAGACGATCAAAATATGGATAGAGTAAACACTATAACTACAGATAAGGTATCGTATACGAAAAATTCCATCTGTGAAAATGCTACAATCATTTATGAACTCGTGAAATCTTTACATAGAAAATCCTAATATAGTAGTTTTAATAACCGTTCCACCCGAAAGTCGTAGTAATAAAAATGTTCATGAAATTTTCCACCTGCTATTACCATTGCCCATTCGGCATGTAATTTTCTAATAACGCCATACAGTTTAAGGAACGCATTCAACATCATGGTATAAAAAAAAGTACTAACTTAAGTGATGTTAATGTACTCTTCGTAAGTGCATAATTTGTAGCAATTTTCGTATCAGTTATTTAATAGATTGATGTTTTTCATTAATTCTAAAAATGCTTATATATTATTTCTTATCTTCTAGATGACATATATGTCGCAGTAATTGAAAAAGGAATTTCTCTACTGTGCTGAGCTGATGGCACATGTATTCAGTCGATCTAAGCGGAACTTTTTTTTGGTTACACGTAACGTAATTATTATCAATTTATAAATTTACCTTAAAATGCAATATTTTATCACTATATACGTTTTGATAATGTCGGTCTATTTTATCGGATCAGTTAGGATTTGTTGTCTTTCAATCAAAAAAGATATACTTATCAGCCGGTTGGGAATTTCTTATTCATGCATAATATGCATATTATGTTATATATATTTATATATATTAAATATGCCCAATATTTTCTTTTTTCTTATTCTTTTGCTATATGTAATCTGCTTATAATCTCTGTGTGAATTTTTATTATATTAAAAAGAAGAAATCAACATTTAATTAATTAAATCTGACCCTTTTAAATCTTGTAAAATGTCTGACAATTAAATCTCTCGTGTTTATATGTTGTATTTTCTAAAAAAAATAAAATTCGTTGTATGTTGTGTGTATCTTTTATAAAAGAACAAAATTCTACCTTTCATTTAATTAATTAATTTAAATTGTATAATTCATGTTCAATAATCATTTTACAAGCACTCAGAAACAATTATGTAATGCATAGATATACATAAAGTAATTGATCTCTGTGTATACTATATATATATTTTAATCCATTAAGTAATTGAATAATCTTAATCGGTTTCAATACTATACGTACATGTTAATGTATAACGTGATTATACTTCGTCTATATATTAATGTGCATCATAAACTCCTTAGATTTTACCTTTAGCAAACAAACTATAATATCACAATTGAAATTAATTGATACAAACGCCCAATATATACTCCATGATCGATAAGATCAATATTATAATAGTCGGAACTGTACCCTATATAGTATATATTAACTCATTTCTATATATACCGAGAAGATAAACGATCTATCGAGGTGAACAATAGTAAAACATTTATGTTATTTACATTATCAACATTAAATAATCGCGGGAGCAACAAAAAGAAAACAAATAAAAGAAAAAAAAAAAACAATTTCTTAAACAACGAAAAAATAATACAAGAAAAAAATTAACAATAAAAAGCCATCGTCACGATCACAAACAAGTAACTAGGCTTGGTTAACAAATTAATATATTGGTAATGAAATGAATATAGCCTTATATAGTTGAATTATTAGATTAAGTTGTGCTACAGCATGGTGTTTAACAATTTGTAATTAAAAGATTATCCGACATTATATACGATTATAAATTATATGTAAATAACTTAAAATGTTGTTATAAATTGTGTTATTGCCGCCTCCGCCTCCTCGTCTTTCATCGTCCTATAGAATTTTATGTACATTTAACAATTTTTATTTTTTTTTTATCATTTGTTACATATTCATCATAAGCAAACGGTCAGCACTGTTCGCTTCTCTTGAAAGATGCTGGAATAAATCCAAATTCACGGTAGAATACCACTATGTAATTTTTGTTCTTGTTTGCCAAGCAAGTTTGACTGACCCCAGATAAGTTCAATATTGCTCTATTGTTAATATAGTATGTATTGAAATGGTTATTGAATAATTTTGAATCTTCAATTCAGAACACATTTATGATATTTAGTTACATATTTTTATATATAATTAATTGATCAGGGTTAAATTAATATAAAGGTTACACTTTATACTGGAATTTCATCTTATATGGTATTTTGAGTTTGGCCACATATATATTATTTCTTAGAATGTTCAGGTATTTGAATCATTTATTTACGTTTTCTTCCATGATTTCCGTATACGGTTTTTTAATTTTCCATTTATATATTGTGATAGAAACTGCTAAGGTTGTTGCTCTATTTATTTAATGACTCTTCCTTATAAATAGCCTTGCGGTTAACGACAATGCTACGTATAATAAAAATATCACTTGCAATATAAAACAAATTCAATGTAATAATTTTCACAAATTATAACATATTATTATTTTACTTTCATTCTGGCATTTTCTCAATAGTTGTTTCCACAAAAATGTCTGAACGAGAATATGGTCATTTTGTTGGGTTTTTCCGTGATTTTTATTCATTATTTTTGATGTTTCATTTTCTTTGAATATTGGTAATAGATGGCGTGGTGTAATATAATTTTTGGTGGCGTGTAGATAGACAGTTGTGTAACAATATAATAATATTAGCAATCAAAGAAAATAAATTAAAAATCCTTGAAAATTGAGAAAAAAAGCATCTTCTTTCGTCCTTCCTTACCCCACTTCTATGTAATTATATATATTATTTTTTTGTAAAAAGTTAACATAAGTTATAACCTAAAAAAAGCCAAATCGATAAAATTATTTACAACCCTTATTTGATATATACAGAAACTGAAGTAAATGAAGTGAAAATCTGAAATAAAAATATCGCTAAAATGACAATCTTCATATTATTCAAGTGATAAAACTCATTTATGAATATTTTGCAAATTTGTTGAATATCCGTATAGAACACTTTTCTATAGAGTTCTGTTAAAATTATATTTTGGAGAGTTATTAAGTGTACAAAAGTTAGATTAACAACAACCATCATTTACTGCTTTCATAATTATATAAATGTTCATAAAATATTAGTTTTTTTTTAATTTAAGACTAATTATTTTTGTACGAAAGCTTTGCACACATAAAAAATTGCAGTTCTAAAAAATACTTGTGATCTATTTTTAATACACATAACAAGTTTGCTGGCGAAAATATGCACAATCAGCACTCCTCACCCACAGAGTAGTTATTCTGAAGTCGATTCATGATCGAAATGCAATTGAGAATAGGAACTTATTCAAAAGTTAATGGTATACAGAGTGATTATAAAAAAAGGTAGTAAGGTATATACGTTTAAATTTAAATTCAAATTTATTCAATTTGTTACGATCTAAGATATTTTGGGGCATTTCGGTATGTCGATTTAATGTCTGTCTGACCGCTTTAATTTAAATTTTTCACTTCTGAATATAGTGAAATTTTGTAAACGTTAACAATTCAACAGATCCAATAAAATTATTCCTTTGTACTCTATAATTCAACGTATCCTGTTTTCTTAAATATATTAGTATCCTTTATTTTTCTTGTGAAAAAAAAGGTTGTTGCTTCAGTATAATCAGCTATGACTATGAATATATATAAATATACATGACAAAATATATTGTTTGCATGCAATGAATGCACCCAGTGATTATGTGCATGCAAATATTCTTCTGTGGAGTATGTAGATTGAGAAGTACATCATATATATACACGTAAATTTGTTAATGCAGTGCAAAATGGTAAAAATAAAAAAAAGATTTACAATAAAAATTATTTTATGAATGGAAAGAAGAAGTTAAATTGAGTAGCCTGAAGTGAAGTGTAGGATGAAACAATATTTATATTTTTATAAAGAATTATGTATGATGTTTTTTTTTTCGGTTATACACCTATAATTTGTAAAATTACATATACTCGTATCTAGACTGTATTTATGATTTTAAAAATGAATCTACAATCATGAACTCTTACATCGTATATATTCCTTAAAAAAAATTATAATGAACGACCAATCAATATTTAATAACTAAATATTATTACCTACATACAGGTGCGACTATATGTGATATTGTTTTATTCATTTATTACTTATAATTTATTAATATACAATATATATTCATCATTACAACAATCATACTCTGCACGGCGAGCATAGGACCTTAATAAACAATAGTCACTTATGATTTGTAGCCATCACCTTTCCACATCATTCCAGCACGTTATTTTTGGCCGCCCAGGTCTCATCGTCACATTATTTTTGGTCGCTCAGACCTTGCAAAACTGTTTACCAATATTGAGAAATATAAAAATTATTAATTTCATATTAATATTTTCATGTGGTGTTGCTGAAAGCTCATCTATAGACGTACGCAGGAATTACCTTTTGGTAAGGAATCAAATTCACATTATTTAACTTTTGGACATTTTCAATAGAAAATTACATATTCATGCAAATTAACTTAGTAATGAGAAATAAAACATTATTTTCCTTATACGATTGTTTGTGTAATCATTTGAGTTTATGATCTTCTTTAATTGTAACGTCAAGACATTTCCTTGCATTTTTGTGACATATTCTTATGGAAAATCAATTCTTAGTGTTATAAAAAAATTAAAAAGGTTAATTTTATCTAACGAGTGTTCGTGTGGTGTTGGCAGTTAATTTATGGACGACTCCTGGAGTTACCTTTTCTTCATGTTCAATTCATATCATTCAATTTTGTAATACATGATTACATATTTTTCGTGCATTTTGTGATAAATGAAATTATGACATATTAATGTTTCTATGGTTTAAGTTTATAGCTAATTCCGGCATTTTCCAGTGATCCACCTTGAATGATTTTATTTTTCAAAGAACAAAGTAAATACTTTTGTTTCCTCTTTTGTGACATATTCTCAAGGAAAATTAATATTGGACAAAATAAAAAAGTATATATCTAATTGTCCTTAGAGTTTTCATGTGGTGTTGCTCGAAACTCATCAATACAATTACATATTTTTCACTGAAAATTAACTGAGTGATAGAAGAAAAATCCAAAAACAACATAAAATTATATATAATTCTCGAAACAAATGAACTGAGTGATACACTTGGTGATAAAGGAAGCATCTGCGTTTGTACCTAATACCCATATTTTTTAGTCATCATCTTTGAGTGGTTTTAGATGTCGTAGCTTCGTAAATACATTTCCCTCCACTGTCTATATTCTTGATTCATTTATTCATAAATCCTTTATTAAATAAAATTTACAGCTATTATACAAAAATTATGAATAATAATTAGTTTATAATTGACATTGCATAGTGCCAATGATGCTTAATGTACATATTTTTAAAATTTCAATGTTATATGAGTGGAAATGTATACCATGAGCTGGTGGTAATTGAATTGGGAATTGTTACTTAAAAAAAGAATTATAAAACCAGTCTCTAATGACATTAGGAGTTTGGGAAGGAGTATAGGAATAGGAAGGTTAAAAAGGAAACTAAACCGAAACGCGTAACTGTGATCTCATAGACTCGACCCAGGTCGATCAGTTACGATGTCACCAATAGAGCGGACCATCGGAGAAAAACATCGAATCGCTACCGATCCATAAGTGACAACACTTGTGATGTTACAATGGTAAAACAAATTTCATTAAATGTGGATCCGTTTAGATCATCGATTGTGTTGTTTGTCTCTACGCGAATGTAAAATTAAATACATGTAAGCACAAGTTAAGTCTAGGGGAGCGATTATCGGCGAATAGAGTGAGATATGCTTTTAATGTAGATTAAATTGATGTGGTGATTTTGGCTCACGTAGGTTTGTTCTGAGTAGACTTGCCGTTATTATCATATAATCTTCCATTGTGTTCGAAACAATTGAGATATAGTGAATATTTGATTCTGTACGTTTTATCAGAAGACCACTAAGATTTAGTTAATCGGTCTATTTTCTTGATGAAAATTAATTGCCAAATATTGGAAAAGAGGACTAAGTTTCACTTTCATTTTAGAATTTTTATGTGGTATTGCTCGAAGCGCATGTATACGTCTTCTGAAGTTACCCTAAGGTTCGTGTCCAATTAGACACCTTAAAATATGTATATGTTTCCAATAGGTAATCTTCGTATTCGTCGTCCAACAATATCTACCGATCGCTTTTGAATGGTTTTAAATTTTCTTTTGCATATTCTTAAGAAAAAATTAAAAAGTATCATTTCGTCTTCGAGTTTTTATGGCAATGTTGCTGGATATTCATGTACTCAGATTCACACCAATAAACGTGTATTTTTCATGGAAGTTAACTATGTGTGATAAAGAAATAATGTAAAACATATTCCTTACGGTTTTTTTTTTTTTTGTGTTTATTGTTATTGCCGACGATTTCTGGTAATCATTCTTATCCTTGAATAATGTTAGCTTTCAATGTATCGCAAATATAGAATAAAAATAAGAAAATTAATTAATTACTATTATAATTTGAGGGAAAATAGTATCAAATTGATGCAATACTGTACATAAGCGGAAATCTTTTCTCATATTGATTGCCACGAATATAATATTTTACGACAATGGAATGTAAAATTTGCTATGCATTCAATAAAATAGTATATAATACTCCTTACAATGAGTACTTTTAATTCGTCAATAAATA
Organism: Penthetria funebris; assembly: GCA_027564355.1. Taxonomy (NCBI): domain Eukaryota; kingdom Metazoa; phylum Arthropoda; class Insecta; order Diptera; family Pleciidae; genus Penthetria; species Penthetria funebris. The sequence goes on along the minus strand of JANSTX010037741.1, from coordinate 3,526 downwards.
TTACTGTCTTTCTAATATATCCTATGTAAATTATGATATGGCTATAGGTAATCAGTTAAAGTTGTCCAGTTGTCTGAATAATTCAATATAGTAATGCAAACATCTCCAGTTATCTAGTTACTTGATCAGATGTTTTTCACACTTCCATAGTGGTGTCTTGAGTATCTTATTTGGTTACTATCGGATCCTATTGCATTCTGTAAAATGATAAACATTCTTTTAAATAGAATTTATTACTAATGGGTGTTAAATAAGATTATGCATTAAATCTTAAAATTCTGCATAATATAACTAATTAATAATAGTTGAGATTTATTCTAATATTCAAACTGTTTATTTCCAGTTAAAGTTGTATTTCTTGTACCTATAAATTAGTTGTTTCATGAGAGCATAATAATTTAACGAGATGTATAAAGTTGATGATGATGAAAAAAAGGAATTATCAGACTTAGTAAAAAGTAAAAAAAAAATTTCTATATACTCGTTTTAATTTGTCCGTATTGTAATGATAATTTTGTTGACAACTTCAGTAATTATCTTTTTATTTATTTAAAAAAATTTTTTTTTTAGTATACAAAAAAAACACAACATGTTTCTACTAATTACAATAATTGTTCAACACTATTTGAGTGTAGTAAATATATATTTTATATAAGAAGATTCAATAATGATTTGTATTTCTATATACACACGAATAATATGTACGAAAGTATATCAAAATACTTGTTGAATGAAGTGAATCAATTAATTTTTTTGTACTTGTAAATTTTTATTAACATTCAGATTATGAATGAATTTCTTATTTTTAATAACAAAGTAAAAAAATATAAATAAAAATAAAAAAATAAAAATTTCCTCTTAAATATTTTATATATTCTTACTCTTACAACAATATGTTGTTTTATTGTAAATTATATGATGGTAGACCGCATAATTTTTACATTATTCATTACATGTAGAGATTGAAGTATCTGGAAAAATATTTTTAATGTCTTATAAGTTTTTACAATTTTTTATTTTTATATTTTACGAATATGTTCATGCACAAAATTACTCTTTTTTTTATTTTTTGTTATTTAGTTCTTGGTGCGTATATATTAAATGTTATATTCAATTCAACGAATACTTTTAGAAAGGTAGACAGACATACATACATATCTGGAACAAATCGATATGTAATATTAAATATCACATAACTCTGTAATAAAATATAATTATTCACATGATATACAACTGATCAAATTCATAGTTCCGCATAAAATTATTCAGTTACAGATTCTATTCTCACATCTCTACTCCCAGTCTTTTGCCGCACGCATAGGCTATATGATTAATTATGATCAAATCGAAGACACAGTTGGTAACATGCAGTTGGAAATGGCATGCAGAACAAATGACATAGTTTCAAACAACGTGGTGGTGTTATGGGGTGATGCTTAGAAGGGTTGTTCCCGGGATTTTCCAATGCTCATTTCCCGGGATATACCAAGCAAAAAGAGCATTCCCGAATCCCGAGAAATTTATTCCCGATTCCTGAGAAATTTATTCCCGAATCCCGGGAAATTTGTAATAGAGAATTAGAGAACCAGTACGACTTGCTGTAGAAGCACGCCCTGGAACGTCGAGATGCAACTCTACTAACTAGCGTACAGAATGGTAATTTATCACAAGAACCATATAATGCAATTCGAGAAAGAATAGCTGATGGTTAATGAGATACTTTCAAAATAAAGATCTTCAAAGTTCTGATGAACTTCCACTATCATCGAACGTTAAAATAACGAAATTAGAAAATGAACTGATAAAAACTTATTTCATGAGGAAATCGAACATGAAATTGCTAGACTAGGTGCCAATGTTTAAGGTGCTTAATTCAATAACGCTCACGTAATTGGCAAGAACGCCCTATGCAATGAACTAAATATAATAATCCAGACTGTTGTGGATGAAAGTAATGTACAACACATTTCTTAAATATGGAGTTTTGCGACAAAAATGGAAAAAAGTCAGGCTAGTTCTAATAGACATAAGAGGAATAACGCAGCCTCGGCATACAGGCCATTATGCATTCTAGATGATGTGATGGGTAATTTAAAAGAGAAAATATTGAAGGGAAAACTAAAGTCATCGGTTGCAGTCAATTGGCGGTCTATACAATACGAGTTTAGACATGGACTATCGACCGTGAATGCAATCTAGAAGGTAATCGAACATCGTGCGTTCAGGCCGAATCTTCAAATAGATCTTCTAGAAACCTACTTTTCTTAGTCACTCTAAATATTAAAAATGCTTTTAATTCTGCAAACTGGGAAGATATGCTAAACGCTCTGTGGAATTTCCTAGTACCGTCTTACCCCCTCAGAATAATGGACGATTACCTGGACGATTGTTGCATATGCTACAAGACTGAGAATGGAATGTAAGAAAGTGGGGGTAATCACGGTTGCAGTCAGTTGGCGATCTATACAATACTAGTTTAGACCTGGACTATCGACCGTGAATGCAATCAAGAAGGTAATCGAACATCGTGGGTTTAGGCCGAATCTTCAAATAGGTCTTCTAGAAACCTACTTTTCTTAGTCACTCTAAATATTAAAAACGCTTTTAATTCTGCAAACTGGGAAGATATGCTAAACGCTCTGTGGAATTACGAGTACCGTCTTACCTCCTCAGAATAATGGACGACTACCTAGACGATCGTTGCATATGCTACTAGACTGAGAATGGAATGTAAGAAAGTGGGGTAGTCACGGCAGGGCGCACAGTGTTACCCCAGACCCCAGATCTTTGGAACATAAACCACAATAACCTACTTTGTACTGAAATGTCTGAGGACGCTATTTTTATAGAATACGCTTGTTGCAGCCATTCCGACCCTGATACGTTGTCTGCTACATAATAGATTCTGTGGTTGAATTTACTATTCGTTTAGAAGTTTACATTCTATCTGCATTCATTTGTATAGAATTAAACATTTTATACAAATTTTAGATCTAACTGGTTAAATTTGCTATCTGTATAGAATTCAATAATTCCATACAAATAATAAACTCTACTAAATTGTTAAATATTGTTTTAGTTTTTATTATCACATATCACTTATCACATCAAATCAAAAGTAAACCGTTTTTATATTTTGTAACAAGTAACATAGCTTTCACGTTTCTTAACTTGTTATGAGAGGGGTAAATGCGTGGATGCACCTGAGCATGGAATTGAGCTGTGGCTAGAAGACAATCCCAACACGTGATGTCACCGGTAATCTTTACAATTACAACAATATATGTATAAGTAATTCTCAGTGCCAACTTACTGATCTTGTTAAAATATATGTTTCCATACATTTTCTGTACCGTATGCGATCCACACGAATTACATAACTTTTATATATATATATAATATACGAAAAATTAATTACAACAATAAATCGGTATTTGTTTTGGATGGACATTGCTGTGCGATTTTATTATTTAAAAGATTATGTTCCACATTTCAGTCAACCAATAAACAAACATGTTATTGCCTA
>JANSTX010037730.1:0-13219 GCA_027564355.1 Penthetria funebris | reverse complement strand
AAAGAATGTGTGGGAGTATAAGCTTTATCGGATTACTCCTTGAAGTACCTCCCATGTATATTGTGCACGATAACTTGGGATTGCTTTGACAGATCTCCATGAAATTATGTACGCGTCATTTTTATCTCATTTGAGAGCGATAGCTCGATTGTGAGAATAATTGAAGTACTCCTTCAAGTACCTCCCAAACAAACTTTGTACTCCTTTTAGATTAAATTGGGTTTATAATGTCAAAGATTAATATAATTATATTGTTCTCTTGTATTATATTCCTGTAATTTTGGGCTATTTTGCAATTCTATCCGTTAAACAATTCCCAGGGCCTACAATAATTGGCGATACCAATTATATTTCTCTCGTTTTTTTTTTGTTTTTGAGTTGCTTTTTCTTTTTGAATTATTGAAGATACATTATTAAATAATAGTTATGTATAAATGTAAGTACAATTTGTAATGAGTTATGTCTCTTTTGTACGATAATAATACTATAAAATAAATAAATAAAATAAAGCAATGTAGAAAGAAAAAATGTAAGGATAGTAGACTGTTAATATTTCTCTCTATACCAGTTTGCTGTATACATATTATTTAATTCAGTGGCATGTATATAATTGATTGAAACGCTGCATAAATGATAATATAGTGCCAGTTATACAGTATTTTAACCACTACGTTATATTACATAACTGCTTCTTGGCGTTTCGTATCTGCTTGCTTTTCTTAGCCGCTTGTGGTTCTTAGCCGCTTGCTGTTTATGTATATAATTGATTGAAAAACTGCGTGACTAATACTATAGTGTCCGTTATACAGTATTTTAACCACTACGTTATATTACATAACTGCCTTCTTAGCGTTTCTTAGCCGCTTGTGTTTCTTAGCCGCTTGTGTTTCTTAGCCGCTTGTGTTTCTTAGTCGCTTGTGTTTCTTAGCCGCTTCTGTTTCTTAGCCGCTTGTGTTTCTTAGCCACTTGTGTTTCTTAGCCACTTGTGTTTCTTAGCCGCTTGTGTTTCTTAGCCGCTTGTGTTTCTTAGCCGCTTGCAGTTCTTAGCCGGTTGCTGTTCTTAGCTGTATCCGTTTCTTAGCTGCTTTCGGTTCTTAGCTGTTTCCGCTTTTTAACCGATTATTGTTTTTCTTAACTGTTTTCTTTTCTTAGCTGCTTACGGTTACCGTTTCTCGGCCGCTTGCGGTTCTTAGTTGCTTAACTGTTTCTCAGCTGCTCGCTTTTCTTAGCCAGTTGTGTTTCTTAGCCCCTTGCGGTACTTAACTATTTCCGTTTGTTTTAGCCTCTTACGTTCCTTATGCCATATCTCCAACGGTAAAACTATCAAAACCATGAAGACTAAAACCAAAACCATGAAGACTAAACCAAAAGAAAAATTATGTCTTATGATACTAGCTACTTGCTGACGTGGCAAACGTTTTTTGGCCCCCAAATTCGAAAAAACAAAATTTTGCCACCTACTTTAAAAAAATTGTAAACCTTCCTTTCCTTGGGCAAATACAAACATATTATACTATCAAAATTTTGGCTTATACGACTCGGTAGTTTCAGAGTCTATACCGGACACACCGTCCGTCCGTCCTGTTCGACTGTGCGCACGATAACTTGAGAATGCCTCGAAATATCGCTATGCATGTGTCACTTTTATCTGATTTGTGAGGCTAAGTTCGAAGATGAGGAAAATTGGAGTACTCCTTCAAGTACCTCCTATACAAACTTTTTACTTCTTTTAGATTAAAATTGGGTGTATAATATCAAAGACAATACAAGAGAATGCTTTGAGCTATCGCTATAAAATTTTGCTAAGTTCAGTGAATTTCAAATCTAATTTAGATATTGTTTTTTCTGAAGACGATTTATGCTGGTACACATAACAAAATTATAAGGAATTTAAATACTTATTGGTGCAAACAGTAAATAATAAAATTAAAAACATAACAATCAACGTGAAAATAGCATTTTTAATAAATATGTCTCTTCTTTGAGTAAGATATTAATAAAAATATATTTTCATTTTCTATTTTAAATTTAGAATCTATTCAAGAAGGTCGAACTGAACGTTTGACACAGGATACAATTTTAGATAATGCTGTTAATGTTGAAAAATTAAAACTTAAAGAAAATGTTCTAGGTAGAAATTTATCACCATCATTGCAACAACAAAAGTAAATTATAATAACGAAATGAAGTAATTAATTAGTTTAAATGTATAAATAATGAAAATATTAATTATAAATTATAAAATTGTTTGTTTAATTTAAAAAAAAAAACATAATCAATGAGAAAATTAATGCCATTCACTTTAAAAAGAAAGGATATGAATTATTGGTTGATTTAAACACTAATAAATAATTTATTAAAATATTTAAATAATTGACTATTTATGTATGGACGTACTACGCGTAGTGTTGCCACATAATTTTCAATATTAAAATGCTCATCTTAGGAATCATTACTATATGGTTTAGATTGCTGACCCTAGAAACACAATGGAAGCTATTTTATTATATCAAAGCTAAAGTGAAAATTTAATATACGTATTTTATATGAAAGTGAACATAACGCATACGCTGCACTGCTGCGGTAAAGCGAAAAATGCACCTAGAGGTGTAAAAGTTTTAATTTTATCGTAGCAGTGAAGTGATTGTAAAAAAGAAATTAAAATTGAAAAAAAAAAAACTGATAATTTGTGGCTTAAAAACATATATAACTCTTAAATCAATTCAATTCAATTCAAAAATCCTGTATTACATGATATTGTACAACAAAAATTTTGTGAAAAGTAATAATTTTAATTTAAATTACATTAAATCCACAAAATATATAAAATACATTAAAATAAATAAACATTTTGTAAATACATTTTCTAAACGAATTTTTGACATTTCATCGCTACGCCTCAGTTTGGCAGCTTTTGTGCTTGGACTATGAAAGTCGAATTGATAAAATGCTGGCTATGATTGACTTTTAAAGATTCTGTTCAAAGTCTGTCTCCACAACTATCAAGGAATATAAACTATACAGGTATAGTGCTGTAGTTATGAAAATATTACTAGCTATCAAATTTTGACATGTGAAATATACAGGGAAAACTATAAATTAATGCCATAATCGTTCATTCATTTTTAAACGTGATTAACCGATTTTCTCGGACCATTTCTATACCATAAAATCAATTAAAGATTATACCTTTATAGTTTATATTCCTTAAGTATTACCAAACTCAGTTTCATCACTTATTTTGCTTCAGGGTATAGAAAATCTTGTTTTTACACTGAATCAAAATAAATACATTATTTATATAGTGCTCATAATGACCGTGAGGTCACATGTGTTTTACCGTGAGACCACATAAGTAGTACCGAGAGAGAAGATAAAGTAACTAGTTAAAATAAAATAAATTTAGTATCAGACGGTCAGGATTGTTTGGTAGAATTAGAAAATACCATTTCATCATTACTATGAAACTGTAATTACTATCATGATATGTCGTTTTACCATAATGGTAAACCGCTAGTATAGTATGACGATATACCTGAGTTCGAATCCTATTGTAGACAAAATTGATTACATTAAATTTATCACTTTGTAATTTAACTTGGGTTGACAAATTCCTTTTCCAATGAAAGTGCAATATCATTCGTAAAATCTGTGGAATTGTAGGTTATTATACTCTATTCCGACATAACAGAAGCGAATTATATAAGTACACATTCTCTAAGTATCGTATTCAAAAAATTAATATATAAAAAAAATTCTAACTTTGGTATCAAGAATACATAAATTGATGAACATACTCTCTTTACATAAAATAAACATAAGTTTCATATGCTGGAAATTTAGGTAATGGAAGTCATGAACTCGGGAAAGTTTTAGTAACTGCAGAGAAGAGGTAAGAAAAAGTTGCTAACTTTACTTAATACAACAAAAATGGATATAATTAATTATTCGAGGAACGTGAAAAACAAGTGGTTTATGAGAAATTTCTCTGTAAAGAACTTATTGCAACAAAGTGAATTAGTTTTACTCTATCTAATAAAGTTAAATTCCTTATGATTATTGTCATGTACACAGTAAAGTGAGTTAGTGAGTTAGTAATAACAATATAGCATTACAATTGGAAATATTGCATGAATTGCATACAAATAAGGTCGAACGACATTTTTTACAACTTTGAAATTCCTTGAATAAATTTTTTTTAAAAAAACATATACGAAATGGGGTTGGTATTCGCACAATTGAATCAGTTCGAAATGACTGATTCAACAAATTATTTTATACTCCCCAATTGAAATTTTTTACTATAGTGTGCCCTTAGGGTTTAAATGGGGGAAAAATTTCGATTTGAAAAGAAGTTTTCCCGAAATGGAAAACAAAGAAATAATAAAAAAAAACGAATTTATCATTTTATACCACGACTACGACTATATGTTGCAATATTTTTCAACTAAATACAATATTATTTGTAAGTTACATGATAATGGAGTACCAATCCATTGTAAGTTTTAGGGTGCTTTAACATTGATTACATTCATATGACTGTTTTGTAGAGATATTGCATTTAGTATTGTTTTCGGATAATAAATAGATTGAATCTTATTGGGAAAATTGTATATCCATTCCGCATGGAGCGTACATATGGTGAAGTTATATGTACTTTTCTTCCATTCGATGATTTTTCTCGATTAATCTAACGTAAACATTAAAAATATTATTGTGCTCAATTGAATATATGGCTTCTTTCAAATAATAGGCTCCATATGTATTATATAATCGTATATGGATTGTAAAAGAAGGCTAATATATGTTATATTATTCTATAAAAATATGATACAAGAACATAGTTTCCTTGGAGATTTACTTAAATGTAATTAATTTTTTGCGATATATTTATGTATAGACAGATGTATTTGATTTGATTCGATTACACGAGTATTTTAAATTACTTAGCATTCATCACTTCAGTTATACAATGGTCGACATAAATATTATTTTATTTTTCTCTAAGTAGAGTCCAGCGGATATGTACTTCGAACTCTGTCCTCATGTGTAATATGTATAAATTAGCTGATTTCCAAAAGGGGTTTAAATATGCTAGAATAAATCATGCCAGAAGCTTATTGTGTGGTTTATCTATGTAATGTTGAAATTTGTAATTAAATTGGATAGTTTTGATTCCACTGTAATACTTGTATAATACTTGTGTGTTCTCGCGGTAATCACGGTAAGCAATTATTCTGCTTCAGGGTGGAAATAACATTTTATATGCTCTAAAGCGACAAAAAGCTCATTTAGTATTCAAACACACAATTTAATAAAACGTGTATTAGAAGTACATAAACCGAAACAATCCAAGTGTTTTAAATTTACACAATATCTGCTACTTTTATAGGTTATCCATGTTTTTTCCGCATTTGAAAACATGTGCTTTCATTTAAATTTCCCGCTTTTGAAAATTTATATTTATTTTAAATTGAGAGTATGTTTGACAATTTATGAATTCCTGATACTAATGGGTGTGCTTTATTTAAATTTCCCTCTTTTGAAAATGTATGTTTATTTTAAATACAGTGTATGTTCGTCAATTTTTGAATTTCTGATACTAATGTGCGTGCAAATTATGGTTTTTACTTTACAATCTTATATCATCATGCGACAATTTGATAATATGTATACCAGGAGTGCATAAACCGACACAATTATTCTAATGCTAAACATATGTTTTAGATTCACATAATATGTGCTACTTTTATAAGCCACGTTTTTTCTTGCATTTGAAAACATGTGTTTCAAATTTAAATTTCCCGCCTTTGTAAACTTATATTTCTTTTTAATAGAGTGCGTCAATTTGTTAATTCCTGATATAAATGTTCTTTTATTTTCTGTTTAGTATCGAAATACATGCGTCAAACGTGTATCAGGAGTACACAACAACTAGTATAATCGTTACTTTATTTATTAATTATACTAATGTGAGAATTATGATGGATTTTGTTTTCTGTTTAGAATCCAAACATAGATGATGCATCAGACAATTTGATAAAATGTTCACCAGGAATACATAAATCAAAACAACTACTATAAAGTTAAACGTGTGCTTTAACAAAATATCTGCTACTTTTATAGTTTAACAACATTTTTTCGTATTTGAAGACATGTGTTTACCTTAAATTCCCGCTTTTGAAAATGTATGTTTATTTTAAATAGGGAGTATGTTTGTCAATTTATAAATTTCTGATACTAATGTGTGAATTATAGTTTTTACTTTTGGTTTAGTATTCAAGCACATGTGTAACATGCGACAATTTGATAATATGTGTACCAGGAGTACATAAACCGAAAAAATTATTCTAAGGTAAAAAAAAACAAGTGTTTTAAATTTACAAAATATGTGGTACTTTTATAGGTTAACCACGTATTTTTCATATTTGAAGACATGTGATTTGTTCAAATTTCCCGCCTTTGTAAACTTACATTTATTTTTAATAGAGGCTGTGAATTTATGAATTACTTCGAATTTTTAAAAAGTTTTTTTACGTTCCAGCTCGTTATTCATATTGTAAAATAGTTTATATACCAGCCTTCAATCTTCATACATGTTTCCTTAGTAGACAAAACGCACTTATTTCACTTTAGCTTCATTAGTGTTAATAGAATTGTTATTCAAAAGTATGCGAACAATCAAAAAATGTATATCCGAATGGAAAAGTGGTTGAAGCAAAATCATTGAATTATAGCAGCATCCAAGCTTGGAAGTCTTACTTAAACAATTGCGAACTTAGTTAAGTTGCAGAAAGTTACTCTACAGCTAACTGTTAAAAAGTTTTAATAAAAATAATTTGTTTTTTTAATGTTTTTGGGTGTACATGGCCAATTCAAGTATTTAATGCTTTGTAGACGACTAGTTCAAAATACTGAGATGCAGAACTTAGATACTAATTCTGATAAACTAGTTAAGTACATAGGATTTTAAAATTGGATTATGTGTGTTATTTATTAGTTCATAATAACTATAAAAATTCATTTGTGAATTTTACTCATTAAAATTAATGCCGTATATACAAAATATTTACAAAAGTCTTGACAAAAATTAGACAAATTACAGTTGCATATATAGTCGACGTAAATCTATAAAAGAAAATGAAAGGAAACCACCCGCGTTAATTTTACAAGTTATTTTCTTCAAATTCTAATCAATGAATAAAATCCAATGAACCTTGGTAAAATTAATTCATTCTCTCCCCATTTCTTCAATAAGTGAAATATTACGCTGTTGATTTGCAATTTAGTATACTACTTACCCAATATATAATAATAAGGGAGATGGGGTCCATTTTCAGTTAAGCATTTTGTACGTTAAATTTATTTATACAGAAAGGACGACAATATGAACACCCCCCATGTACAATATATTCGAGAATAAATATATTTTAAATTATGGAAATTATTTTGATGTGCAAGATAATATCAAATGGGAATGTATAATGTTAACATTGACGTTTTTTGATTTCCACGAGATGAGAAATCGGGTTATTTTGGATGAGACTGCGTCTTCTGAGAATGCTAATCCTGCTGTTTGTTTTAGGGGCGAATATATGACAACGACAACGACAATGACGACGGAAGTGCGTCAAGGAGACTGTCAAGCTATATAGTCAAATAGATGGTGAAAATTAGCTATACATATAATAATATTCCTGAGGGGTTGTAAAGGGATATTGCATAAAAATTGAATTTACTTGTTGAAAATGTCAGACCAATGAAATCTATTTTTTTTTTTTTGCAATTTTCAATATATTTTTTTTTTTTTCAATTATAGCAAACGATAGAATAAATTGGGTATAGATATTTTTAAGGGTGTATTGTTTGATATGTTTGATGTATATTTAATTTATTAAAACGAAATTGAGAAAATAATGAGATTGATAAAGGAAAAAGTTTCTTAATTAAAAGAAAAACAAAAAATAAAGTTTAATTAAATTTATGGGAAGACATGAAAATTCGAAACAATATTATGGATAGAAGACTTTGGGCGTCAATTACCTGAAAACTCTTTACTTTAAAATATAAGATAACTATGTATTTTAAAGAATTCAGGTGATTTGCAAGTGGTGGGCATAATCATTCTATGTTAATACAACATTTGAACAGTTAATTATTAATTTCTGTTAACATTTCAATGTGGACAATGCAAATCATTATCTAGACCATTACGCCAAATGAAGTGAATTTAGAGGCACTAGGATATTAAATTGCTTGCTGTTTGTAATACGATTGTACTTTTTTTTTATAGCCATAGCCACGTGCCAGAAATGAACATATTATGATAGTCCATATGGTGACACAAAACAGGGGGTTAAAATTAAGTTAAGTTCTTCTGTAAATGAAGAACTGAAATTAATAAGGTTTCTAAACGGAATGGTGTCAATTAGAAAGTACAGTGATTGTATATTGGTAGACCAGATATGCTACTATACAGTGAATTCCAGTCCAGCGCATATCGATATCATTGATGGGACGCCTCAATGTGTTCCTTTTTCCTTATCTTATAATTGTATCCATCGCCTTAAAATTCGACAATCTGCATTTAATATTGTATATTTGGTCAAACGATTATTAATATATATTTAAGGCACAATATTGAAGAAGAGTTTCGAACACTCGTTTAAATCGAACACGTGCGTTCGCCACTTGACCGATTGTTTAACTATGATTAAGTTAGATTAAATTGGGAAACTCATTGACCTCTGCATAAATTCGTCATTATATCTTATATTAATTTTTATTTACCGCTATGTGTGATTAATTTTATTGTGATTCACATGACGACCGATGAGCTTGACTAATAGTTAATACTAATAGTCAAGCTCATCGGTCGATGAGATAATTTTTTATCCTGGAGGCATCAACTACATATATGTAATGAAATCAAATAACCACATTGCGGTGGGTACCTTGACTCGGCGGATTTCAAATATGATTACAGGGCTGCCATTCTGGATATTCAGTTTAAAATCACATATGCACCACTGTCCACAATAAAAATCCCATACTATGGTCGCATTACTTGCTATCAGTTTAATGATGCGATTGATTAATCACTGGCCCATTCTCTATTGACAGGCGTTGATAGCATCGATGAGGCATTCGAGAAGCTTCAGCATGGAATCCCATACATTGAAACAAGATTGATATCAACCCTTAACATTAACGATCACAATATGACTTCCCTACCTCAAAGGATTGTGAATATCATTAGACTTAAAAACAATTCCAGAAGACAATATCATCGCGCAAACAGATGTAATTAAATCACAATAAATTGGCTTAATACTATTAACAGATGACAAATAAAATGCTATGTAACAAAATACTGCCAGTTTAAATTAAGTAACATTCGACTTGATCAAAAGAGTACTTGGTACTGATAATAGGGACAACATGGGCATATTTGACAACGAATCCAATAATGAATTCTTTATCACTAGTCACGATATCATTGCTAATAAATTTGCAAATATCCACGGGCAAAATGATGGCGTGTCAGATAGACTATATCTCGGGTAAACCGGTTGATAAGAATGATTATTTTTGTACACTCGATATACTGTTAGACTTGACTTCTGATTGTACAGCAATTGATTCAAACATCAATGCTACAATGCGTAGTAACTTCTTCCTTCTTGATTACATAGACTGTCACTTCTGGATGGCATTTCTAACAACGGATGAACTATGGTATATTATTAAATCTTCTGATTACAAATCAACAAAGGGTCATGATAGCTATTCAAACGAGTCATCAAGAGATTATCAAACAAATTTGTCTTGTTCTTTTGCGCACTTTTCAATCAGGCGTTTTAAAATACATTACATACTAAAATCTTAGAAAATACCGATTCTTAAACCCGCCAAGAGCCCCACAAGTATAACTAATTATCGTCCTACTTCGCTGCAATCGATCCTTTCTAAATTATTCGAAAGATTCTTTACAATCAAAAATTAACTGAGATCATCGATAGTAAAGATCTCCTTCACTCCTCACAAATAGGTTTCAGAAGGGGTTATTGGCATGCTAGACATAGTCATAGCGCTAATCTATGGTTGTGCATAGTCCATTGCTATTATATTTTAATTTTTTTTTTAGTAATAGGGTTTTAATTCGGGTACAACAACTTTACTTCCCATAAACAAGTTTGAATATGCTGATGATATTTTTATACTTGCTACACATTCCAACATAGCCTCTGCATCAAACATCATGAACGTACACTTGGATACTATAAATAAATGGATGCATCGGTGGAAATTCAAAAGAAATTATTCAAAATGTAACGTTATAATTTTGCGCGGCACTGGCTACTGTTAAACAAAATATCTTAGTATACGATTCATCAACACTCTTAAATTTGACCTGTACATAGATAAGATTTTCAGACTACACTCAATGGCAGCAATCCCATAAAAAAAAACAAGTAAACTCGATAAAAAGAAAAAAATCCTTTGCTACAAACAACTCATTCGTCCTTTAATGATATATATGCATTTGCGTCTTGGTCCGCGATATCCTCACATTAAACGGAAAGAATTCGAATTCTGGAACGCAATGTTCTTATAGTCATATTAGTAACCGAAAAATATACCGTGTTGCGGGTGTCGAAAGAATTGATAGATTGCTGATTAAACAGGCGTTCAGATTTTTCACTAAAATAAGAAATTCTGAAATAACCATTTTCAAGTCATGTAACAGTACACCTGTTAGATTCGGCGAGCCGATAAACTATGGGAACAAACATCCAATGTAACCTGTTTCATCTAGATATTAGTGATAGACTATATAATACTGCTGGATTTATTGACTCTATATCAGCAACGATCCAATACTGATGCGCAACTTGTGTATAACGTCGAGGGCCTATAAATTCAACACAATATCAATATCGATGCACATTTTTGAGATGCTCTTTCTGGTATTCACAATACTTAAGACGAGTCAATGGATGGGTAGCGACTATTTGCTGGCTTTCTCAATCCTGTCTATGTTTAACATTACTTAATTGGACGACACTTTGGTCGGGGCTCCTATGACGTCGGTACTGTACAATAGTTAGGTTTATCCACCCCTCATCCTCTGTAAATTATTTAATTAAGGATTTTTGTAATTGAAATAGAAAATTGATGATTGTGATAATATGGTAGACAAACACTATATAGTTTTCCTATTGTTTTTATTAAAAAAAGTAGATAAACCCCAATAATTATCTACATTAGTATATATTAACGATGTGAATTTTAAATCACTTAATTTGGTTATTGTTTTTAAAAATTAATTTCATAAGTACATGGGGGGTACTTCGTATAATTGTGTACTCCAATCCATTAAAGTAAGGAAAAAAGTAGACACATTGATGGATATACACTCGTACATGTGTTTTCCCCATATCTTAATTTTTTTTTAAACTTCGCATAGTACATTAACATAAAACCAGCAATTAAATAGAACTTTGATGTGCAGTTAACATAAATTTTATCACCACTAATTGAATAATTTATGAGAAGAGGGTAAAAGCATAAAATAGCTTTACGAGTATGATGATGTTTTATTATATGCAGACGTTATATATATAGTCGTGTCTATATACATCAAATGTGTACCTGTGGCGTGCAGTACCACTGTACCGTAAATTTGTTAAAAGCCATCGGAAATGTTTGAAGTCGTGTTGTACTGCAATTCAACAAGTTTTGCCGCTCTTTTGTGTTACGCTATTGTAATATTAGAACACCTTTAACACCACAAAAAATAAGAAACACATTGTGCGCAAGAATCGTTATGCTTGAACTAGCTGTAGTGTCGTTTTCATTATTTAGGGGTAGATATAGATTTTATTTTCTCCCTTATATTATAAGGATTCAAGAAGAGCATGGCATATTCGCATCCCCTTTTACAATGTTCTCAAATATGTTATTTGCCACATAATACTCCGTTTTGTTACACTAAATTTAAATGTTCAGTGTGGTTTTAAATGTGGAACTGTACCGTGTTCATACTCTGTTTTACAAAGTCATTTTTCACACGAACTTAAAAAAAAAACTAAGCCTAAGACAATCATATATCATTTTGTTTTTATTTGTCATAATTTCAGCGTATGTATCTGGTTTCAAATTAATGATATCTATTGAGTTTTGGTAGAAAATAAAAAACAAGAAAGAAGAAAAAATAACAACAAACTAGTCAAGAATAAAATGATAAATTATGTGATCAAATTTATGGTTTTATATGGCAGAAATGTTTTGTTTCGCCAGATAAATAGGTCATAAGTTTTTGTTCCTACGATAATGACACATACACTATGTGTACTCCATATATATGTAATAAATGACATACCATATATGTCATTTGATTTGAACGAAGTTAATTATTAAATTAATGTTAACGTTTTGATTTCAATATATGTCCTGGGCATTGGCGTTAAAAGGCATCCAGGCTGTGATTGGAGGGTCTCTAGAAAAATATATAGCTAACATATGCTACTTTAAATTTAGAGCCAATGAAAATCACCGCAACATGGCGAATGTGACGCCATAACCAAAGCATAAAGCCTATACGCTATTATTGTTGCCAATTCGATAATAACCGAACATAAAATTGGTGAAGGAACACTTCGGCGACATCTAGAAATATGTTCGACTTCGAGTTACCCACAGGATTAGTCAGAATTCTGTGAAAATAAGAATGGTGAAGACTGTTGAAATTGAATAACATTGGCATCTCAAGGTCGTAGTGAGTTGGGTTACTGACTTTGCGTCAGGCGGCCGCCGGTAGTAAAACAAAAGTCAAATACAAGAAATGAAATTATTTTTTTATTATTCATTTATTGTTTATTATGGTAGAAATATGAAATGAGTTCAATTTTTGGTAAAGAATTCCGGAGGAAACTACTCCCCTAATCGGATCTTCGGGTGGGGAGTACCAAAAGTAAAGTCATTTCAGAATGTAAAATTTGGAGAGTTGGTACTTGGAACACTGGTTCATTAACTGGACGTTGTACCGAGCTAGCAAGGTATTAAAATAAAGAAATATCCAAGTGGCTATAAGGTGAAGGTTCTAAAAACGGTGTCGGAATAGTTGTTGACAGAAACGTAAAGGGTTGTGTCTGTAGATAGAATAAACGATCGGATAATGTCTTTAAAGGTATTATTAGACAATCAACCAACCATG
>JANSTX010037719.1:0-13220 GCA_027564355.1 Penthetria funebris | reverse complement strand
TATCAGTTGTTCAAAATGACCTGAACAGATTGAATGCAGAAAGTGACGATACACAAGACAGAAACTTGTGGAGAAATGGATTGAGAAGTATGAGGGCCGACCCTGAATAAGGAAAAAGGCAAGGAAGAAGAAGAAGAAGAAGCTGTTCCTATTGCATAAAATGTGAACGATTTGCAACTTCAATTATTTGCATCTGAACAAGATGCTGAAAGCTTAACTATTTGATATCTACCATGACGACAAAGTCAATTGTTATAGCCAAAAAACCAATAAGATGCAAGGTAGATATAGTATGAAATCATCAAAGCATATACTCCCAACTGAAGAATAAAGTACTAATAAAATTTAGTTTATAGCTTAGTCAGATCAAAAGTAGTTTGATTGAGAAAACAAATAAGTATACTTTTGTAAGATTCCAGAGATTGCTCAACCTATATTAACCAGTAATACGAACATAGAAATGGGTATTATTACGTGAAGTCGTGGCTAAAAAATATTGTTCTTAGTTTTATGTTTGTGAACTTTTGGTGTTTAAGAAACTATATCTCATTACCATAGTTATGCAATTAATGTGTTAAATCAATAAATTTAGGTGGCAAAAGTTTTATCGATATAAATCAAAATTTCTCGTGAATATTTGTATTTCATTTTTATGTTACCAGTAGTACAATAATATTCCAAAAATTCTGAGAAATATGTAATCTGTTCTAATATAAAAGACAATGGCTGGAAAAGGAAAAAAAAAACGAAATAGTAAGGATTCAACTAATAGTAATGAAAAAAAGAAAGGATCATCCAAAGGTAAAAAGAAATCTGGCGGAGGAAAGGCCAAAGCAACGAAATATCAAGGCGACATATTTAATGAAGCTGCAATGGAAAATGCCTATTATGTCTGCCACAATATTCAAGTAAGCAATTTTTTTTGTTATACATAATATAATTCAGACAGTTTTATATATTTTCCTTTCCAAAGGACGTATTGAAAGTAAGAGGTTTTCCTTGGCCAGATGGTGCGAAGAAAAAGAAGAAAGGCAAGAAGAAATAATATGAATGTTAAATTTATATGTGACTAATTTTTGTGACTCAATTTTGAATACTATAATAAAGACAATTACTAAAAAAAAAACAGGATAGGAATGGATTTCTTTTTCAATATTATTTATTAGATTTAAGGGCAGAATAAGAATAACTGTTATAATTTGATTGTGTATTGTATGTATTTCAGTTTAAAAACAAACTGTCATAATGTTGAATAATTTAAAACATAGATATTCATTTCGAATTCAAATAAACAATTTCAAATATTTTATGCTTAGATAAATATGAGCGACTATCATCGAGGTCATTCGACTCATCTATCTCCAAACGGTGTCACGGTAGTTCGATCACGATATATGTCAAATCTATATTGTAGGTGATCGAGGTCAAAAAGATGATGTTAATGTCATGCTTGTCGAGAAACTATATATGAGTTCCCTTTTGAGGTTTCTAAGTAACTCCCTATATGTACGCATGTGGAGTATATACTAAGATGGTTCCAGCATAACTTTTCTGAGCTCAACTCTGTAATATGATCATTCTTGCACTACGATAATTTAGTACAGTTTTTCAAGTGCCAAAATATTCACAGTTATTTAAATTTTTAAAAAAATTATTGAATAGAAATATGCAAAGGACATTGGTGCCAATTACTTAATATCATGATATAAGGATCACATGATAATGCGCTAATGTATAGAATAAATCTATCATGTTTTTCAAATATTAATATCAACATCATATTTGTATCATCTTTTATTGAGGACTGAAATGCAGCATCACCACTCCTCGCCTCCAGAGTAGTGACTATATACGTTTGATAGGGGATGTCCCAACGACAACAACCCTATTGGCATTTCGTGTGCAAAGTCTAAATTAATTATATGCTGAAAGAAGTTTTCTTTTGAAATTAGAAGTTCCAATTATCAAATTCAAAAATTATTTTTAAATACAGCATAACTTGAGTCAATTAATTTTGAATTGATCTTTTTATTATACGAAGTTCATATGATCTCTAAAATTATTTATGTTTGAATAATACAATATTATGTTTAAAATTAATGTTCGGTTGAACTTTCGAATTCTTTATTATAACTGCACGTTTTCTTTCTCTGATGTTAAGACTTCGACCTGTTTTCATCTGGCAAATTATCCTAGTTTATAAAATCCAGTGCAGCTTAAATGCTATCGTTTTGGGTATATACCAATAAATCATTTGTCATTTATAAATTACATAGCTTATGGAATAGGATTGATTTTATATATATACATTTTTTAACTTAATTTAATATTCAATTTAGCGGCCGCCTTGTTCGTCACTATCATACGATGGTGAAACAAATGATGATGCAAGATCGTCAGGCAGTGGGAGTAGGTCAGGATCTTTATCACATCAACCGCCACCTGGGTTGGAAACAGATGATCCAGGTAATTTTTTTAATTAATTTATTTAAAATAAAGCGCACAACCAAAAAAGCATTCATTTACTAGTTCCAATATTGTGGAAAACATGTAAACGATTAGTTTAAAGATTTAACATTAAAATATTTACGATCACACTTACGATTGACTTATAGGTAAATTTTTGTTTTTTTTTTCGTGATAATATTAAATATGCCTTTGTTGTCACAGTGGCCAAAACCACTCCTGATTTTCATATAAATTTTAATGGCATATTTTGCTATCTGACTCTTCGGATTTCAATTCTCTTGGAATGCACAACTGCTTTGGATTAATTACATCTTGAACGTTGCTAAATACTCCACGAAGTATTGGTTTCTTGCGTCGTTGTAAGAAATATTTGTTTGTCTAGATAATATATACAGCCATTATATATAAAACATATATATGTCCTCTAATGGAGCACACCCTTGGTTTCCTCGATAGAATTTATTTAATAAATTTTTCTAATCGGATCTTTGACCACTTCCCGACTAGTCAGTAAACTGAAAATTCTTCCTCCCGACATCTTGGGAAATATTTACCTAATCAAATTTTTCCCTGAAACCATTGGAATGAAAGGTATTCACACTAGAATTTGTATTTAATGTAATGAATGTAAAAAAATCAATATAGTATACGTCGACTAAGTGTATGTGCGACTTGCATGCCCACTAACGGATTCGATTTCAGTGCACCAATTATGTACCTTTAGATATTATTTATAGTTTACTTCATCTTGTTTGGGCGTTTCCCACCATGACCGTTGCCTTTATATTCAGTTATTTACTCATAATGTTATCGATTGTTAATTTTCTATCCCGAATATATGATATTATGGTCTTCACTAAAATGATACAGTACCTTCTTATTGCGATTTTTTGTGATGTATTTGTTTCGTAAAATGAATATATCTTCTGTATCCCATAACCCATAAAACCATAAATGTCTAGAGTATTTCTAGAAATTCTCCCTGAGAAAACGTCTATATCATTTTTAGTTGCAAGAAGTAAATTACCGCAAAATTAGTTATGCAAATGATCATAAAATTATGAACACACCAAGTTTGGGCAGATATTTTAATGGTACCCACATATAGAGAGAGGTTTCCTATAAAAAATTATATTTTCGTATTTGTGGATTTAACACATTTCAAACATATTGTTTATCTTCGTGATTTTGTAAGGAGACGATGAATAGGATCACAAACTAGAATCTGTAGTTTGTTTTTAATGCTATACTTCAATTAAAGTTGAGATACTGTATGATAATGACGATGAAACTTAATATATTTTCAACAAAATATTCAATTTCACAACTGATATTGATATAGTTGAATTTTCATTTTATAAGAATTTTACCGACATTCCAATGCTCATATAGTCTTGAATGCAATAAAAGTGCATCCTTGCAGTAAATATTAAATTCAATCCAAAACAAATATATCAATATTTATTCGCTTCAATTTTAAATTAGCCACATTTTTCACCTCCATATCAAAACTAATTCAATTTGACCAAAAAAAAGTATGGTTAGATTTTATTCTACATGACTAAAATTTGACATTTTCAATTTCAATTATTTTGTGTATCCATTTGTAAGTAACTTTTATTTTTATTTGTAACAAATGTTGATCATGTTTTGTAAAATATACGATTTAAATTTAATTTTTAGTTAATTATGTCAATCATTCAAAGGAATATTATATTAAATAAGAATTTACATAAAATAGTGAATTTATTTTCATCAATTTGCGTTAATTGTACCGGTGGTGGACAGTTAACAAATAATTACAATAGACAATTTTCAATAAATCATTTAAATTCAAAAGATATTAAATTGAATTCAATATCATCGAATTCATCAGCAACAAAGAGCCTCTCAAAATTTATAAATTATAATATTATTCAAAATAGAAAAAAACATAATAAAAAAAATAGTGAAATGGATGCCGCCACCGACGACGATGTATGTATGTTAATATTTTTGTTATACAATTTAATTACCATTTTTTTTTTTCTTTCTTTCTTTAAATATATATATTATTATACAGGATTCAGACGATGAATTATCTGAATATCAATCAAATGGATTGGGAAAAGATGCAAAAGTTATTAAAATAAGTTTATTATCGTTGCGTACAGATTTAATAATTAAGTCTGGTTTGGGACTTGCTAGGAAGTAAGTTATATGCATCCTTAAGAATTTTCTCGAAATGTCCCAATTCTGTTGAGTACAGAATTGTACACATTTATGTGTACAATTTGCAAATCGATGTGTAGGTAGTTAATAAATAATGAATAGTTGTGTTTGTAATACCATAACACGTGGTGGGCTTCAGATGGAATATATTTGTGCTATTTTTTTTTTTTTTTCTTTGATAATATCTAATTCCAGTTAAAAAAATTGAATGTATAATCTGTTAATTGACAGTCAATTGTTATTTCATCATCTCAAATAATTATAATTGAAATTTATCAAATGTGCAATCAATTATAATTTGTCGGTTATACATTTGAATATTCCAGTAGAGTAGTGCATAAATCCTCAGTCACATGGTTTGTGGTTGAGATGTTTTTCCAACCAGTGGACAAACCACACTTCGATCACACGCCAGTTTTGACATATAACGAGATCGAATTTACCAGTGACACCGCGTAGAGGTGAAATTGGGTTATGTAAACTCGATGATAGTTGACTACTCCTTTCGTCATCGTACATATTAATATTATAGAAATATTTTGATTTTAAATTTTCACCTCAAAACGTTAACGGAAGTTGGACCTCCTTGTATTCTTCGAAATCATTCTCAATATAAGAAAACTTTAAAAGATTTAGTCCAAGCTTTACAATTGTCTGTCAATAATCGCTAAATCCAAACGGAGATACATTTTGGATACGTTACAGGCTACCCAATAATAAAATATTTAAGACATCTGTGAGACTCAAATAAATTTAACTTAAATATTTCTTAGAAAATCGATTTATACCGCTGCCGAAAAAAATGCTTGATAATTCCTTAATTCCTAGATGTTTTTGATTTATTGAAAACTATAGTATTTCAGTCGTCATATCATTTTATAATTATGTATTTTTATATTATTATTACTAATTATATTTTACTATTCTGTGTCTAACCCGATTTAAGAAATATTGATTGTATAATCAAAGGTAAGTATTAATAGAATAAGATATCAGAAAATGTTAATCAAATTATGTTATTATTCAGTTTAAAACTGTTTTTTTTTTTTTTAATTTTTTCTCTACATGATTCATACACATGAAAATCATTTTCCAACCTGTATGTTGGGTGTATGATAATTCGACAAAAAGTTTAACACCGATTTGTTTGCATTACAAACATCTGCCTTTGATGCATTTAATTTGATATGTTTTTTTTTCTAATAATACATCAATTAATGAATTAATCAATTAATGGATTGAATTAATCAATTAATGAATTATTCAATTAATGAATTAATCAATTAATGAATTAATGAATTAATCAATTAATGAATTAATTACATAAAATTGGCGACAATGCTTCTTGCAGTACGTTAAACACTTAATTTTAGGTTCAATACAATATCAGTCACATCTATCGAAGAAACAATTTCAATCTATGTAAATCAATTTGTCTAATAGGTCCTTTGAATCTGTAGTCACCATTTAGAATCACTGTATATTTTCGAAATAATGAATATGCTTTATATATGCTTCTTTTATTATTTCTATAAAGTTTTAGGTTAAACTTTAACTTATATTTAATGTTAATATTTAACATTTTTTTCAACTAGACAAAATAGTCATCTGATAGTTTCTGAGGTTAGGGATATTGAGAGAGAAAACTTACAGGAGCGTATGAATCTGATTTCGGTGTCTCTATAAATTAGGTGATGTCAACATTAAGAAATACCGATCGGTTACCTCTCCATTTAGTGACCATTAATATGTGACTATAATGTTTCGTATTTTTCGCCGAAAGTATTGTAACAAAGAATTTTAAAATTATTGAAATCTTCTTGTAGAAAATTACAGATAAAAAAACATTCGTACACATAACATCTGAAATTTTTGTAAACGACTTTATAGAAAACAATGTTTATTACAGAAAATCAAATTTAAATAATTTTATGATAATATATTCTAACTGGATGCATACATTTGAATAAAACTTTGACTATAATAGAAAAATATTACTTTAAATTGCTGGAAAAGAATACACAAATAATATATGATTTGTTTTAAATTTTATTCTTATTTAATTAAAATATATACATTAGAATAAATATCGAGATAAATTTAATTATATTTGAATTTCTTGTCTTAATGGGTAAGTAAATCAAATATACAGATTGATCAAAATGTAATTTATTGTGAAGCAGCGAATTTTCTTTATTTGGAAATAATATAAATTTACATTCGTAAATGTGAAGGTTAAATTAAATTTCTATTGAATTTGATGATAAAATTATTCTTTGGAATATTTGTAAATAATATTTTGATGTTTATATTTAATCATATTCATTCGTGTAACAGTGAAATTTCAAGTTAACAGTGCTGTGATTGAATTTGGGGTGAACTGTGATACTATAAATTCACTGGAGATCCTCGTATATATGTAATGTGGTTATTAATTCCAAATATTTCACAATGTTAGTCGAACCTAAATCATATTCGTGCTTATGAGAATCGAATCTAGTAGGCAGCAATTTAATCGACCGAATTATAAACTATTTTACGCATACGTCTATGATCTAGCAATATCAGACAATTGTTAAACTATATAATATCTATAAAATTAATGTTAGCCGAGAAAGTGAATTGAACAATAACTGTTGTGTGTATGCGTTTATGTCTAAAATCCACCATTTCCGCTTAACATATGTAGAGATTTTTTCTTTTATTGAATTTAGCATTAAATTATGTTTCATTTTAGTAAAGTAGAGGCAGCATTTTATGATAGCAAAATTCGAGTGAATGGAAAAAAAATACCGAAAAAAAGTATCTCGGTTAGTAATTAGTTATATAAAACTGAACGTATCCAACACATATAACTTTCAGTGATATAAAATTTTGTAAAATATTACACGCCTCGAAATTAATTTTTAATTAATTATATTTTTTTTGGGAATGCATGGTGATGGCATTAAATACATTTATATTACGATAATAAAAACCTTTGTGAATTCATTTTAATAAATTTGTAACAGTTTTATGATTCTTTTCCACGTAATATATCACTGAGAGTTTATTTTCAATAGTAACATAGCAAAAAAAAAAATTAATGTACTTCAAAACTTTTAGGTAAAAGTTGGTGATGAAATTGATGTCATTAAAAGTGTCAGTCCATTGAATCCAAATAATTTAATAGTATCTCGTATTGAAATTTTATCAGTTAAAGCCAACGTTGACAGTATTTCGGTAATAATGAGACGATTTAAATCACTGACCATCGAGAACTATTCCAGTGAAAATGTATGGAAAACAAACTAAACGTGACAAGATAAATTTATTTTCAATACTAAAATCATTAGAATAAGAATAGTCAGACAAAATGTTATTTACTACCAATCCCCTTTCCCCCCCTTTTTTTAATTTAAAAAAATTATAAAAGCCAATGTAATAAAGTTTTTGTATAAATTGTTTTCAAAAAAAAAAAAAAAAACTTAATAAAGGGCACATTTTCTGAAAAATGAATATATTTTCTTTATAATAATGTATATTAAATCGTTAAAATAGTACATTATTCTGACATATATGCCTTATACATATATCTCTTGGGGTAGACATAACATCGCCCATAGAAGCTCTATTGAGGATCAACAGAAGAGGTACAGGAGAAGAGGGATAAATACTCTTCAATGGGTTATGCACAACTTTAAGAAATGAGCCACTAAATATTAAAAATATCATTTAATGTCATTCAAAAATACCCGGTCATGTAAGATTTTGAAGAAGGTAACGTGAAAATCTGGGAAATGTGAACCGGCAGCTCTCAAAATTCTAAAATTGACATATAGTACAAGTGATACAAGTGATAGATTCTGCAATGAGATGAAAGAAACACCAATACATATCTGCAATGAAGCAAAAGGAACAGCAAGTCATTTCTTGTCCAATATAGACGTACTCATCTACATGGTTGATCTTTGACTGTGAATCCAATATATATAATAAAAATTATTCTAAGGATCCACAACAAAAGAATAGTAAAAAAAAAAAGATAGGAAATAATAAGAGTGTAGGTGTCAATTATGTAACATTCGAGAATTATTTTTTGCATTAATTGTATGATGTGGACAATTCTATAAAATTATGAAATACCGTCTTAATGATAATTATGAGTCACGTTCTATATTGTGATTTATTGTAGAGTTTTGCATAGTGAAAGGCTTGGTAATATTTTAGATTTGCATTCGGGTGTAAAATAGGAATGTATACTGTTACCACTATTGTTCCTGCTCACCAAACTAAACTCTGAACCGCGTATGAGAGTGTATAACCGGTCTACAAATTGCGTTGGACATTAGCGTGAATTTGGAACTACTTTTAAAATGCTCACAAAGTCGGTATGCTCAGAAGTCGGTATAAAAATCAATGTTTCAAAGACGAAACTAATGAAATTGGTACGTCGCGGAGATGTTCACTTGCAGTCAGTGGCGAGGTAATAGATAAAATACAGGACTTCCAATAACGTTCCGTATTCAAAAGGTTCGGCAAATGTTTTGTATGCTGAATGGAGTGTGGCAGTCGTCAGCAATTTAAAAAAAAATCTACAGTTGCGCTTTTTAAACCAAATTGATTATTGGTACTATTGTATGGCTGCGAAACTTGGAAGGTGACAAATAACATCGTCTATCTCAATTTCAAGATTTCGTCAAATAGTCCCCTCAAACGCAGACTAAAAATTGGAAAACTGTCAGATCTGGAGGTGATGAACAAAATTGTCAGTCGAAGAAAGTGGAATTGGATCAGCCATACGAAGAACCATGAAATGGAATGAAGTGAATGAGAAGGGGAGAGGTCGTGAATAATAATTTTTAGTGATTATTTCGTGTTGTCGAACAATTTTGCTCATAATCATGTTTAAATATATTTTATAACAATTAGTTGTTCGAACACTGCTTTATACCATTATGTTCAACATTAAATTTATATAATTTATTCCAAATTCGTAATATATATATATATATATATATAATCTATACATACATTGACTATTTTTGGAAGTGAAAATCAGTCAAACAAAACTATTCAATGAATGTTCATAAGATGTATTGTCATCAATAGATAAAGCAGTGTAAAGGGGACCATTGGTCTCCCGATTGACACTTAATTAATATTCATCTTAGCAATGCTAATTATTCAGACTAATTAGCTATATCTTTACATTCTGATATATACATAACAATAATTGAATTGAATTGCTGCTCTTAAGGTCAAATAAATCACAACTTGTGACTTAACACGAAAAAATCCACCGTTAATAAGTTCATTATATTAAATTCATTTAATCTACAGAAAATGAAGTTTTTTTTTAGTGCAGTCTTTTTAACTACTAGTAAAAGAGATTATATAAAACTATGTATGCTCTATCTAACATTATTCCAGCATGTTTTTAATTGTTTTAAAATTAATGAATTGATGAAGTTAAAACAGAGAACATTGAAAAGATGAGTTTTTTTAACAGTTTTATTTTCAGTATTTTAAATCATTGTTCATGTTAACTTATTTTCATATGTTATTTAACAGAATAATATCAAATTTTAATAAATTTTTAAGTTTATAAAGTTCTAAATACAATTATCATTTCAGCAATGTACAAAAGTAAGGTTTTCTTAACCTATCAGTTTGAATTTTTGATAATATTCTCTAATACAACATTATAAATGTTGTTTATAATTTTTTATGTTTATAATTTCTACAAGAAAATTCTAATTTAATTATGTTTTTTTATTTATTTATCAAAAATAGCACGAAAAATGCCTAGCAATTTGTTAAGCGATGCAGAATGGTATTGGGGTAGTATAACCAAAGATGAAGTACGTGAAAAAATGCAAGATTGTCCTGATGGTACATTTTTGGTGCGTGATGCATCTTCAAAAAATGGTGAATACACATTAACATTGATAAAAGATGGTACGGAGAAATTAATTAAAATTAGTCATCAAAATGGAAAATATGGTTTACTTGATCCATTCATTTTTAATTCCGTTGTCGAAATGATAAACTATTATAAGAGAAATTCCTTAAAAGAATATAATCATTTTTTAGATGTTAAATTGATATATCCAATTTCGCGTTATAAAAGCGAAGATGAACCACATAATATAACTGATTTAAATAAAATAGCTCATCGTTTGGTGGAATTACACCGTGATTATGTGTTAAAATTACGTGAATTAGAACATGTGTCCGATAATTATGCACGTTTAGCAAGCGAACGTCAAATGAAGCGTCAAGCACATGAAGCATTTTTAGAAGCAGTTACAATGTTTGAAAATCAAATGGCCATTCAAGAACAATATCATACACAGGCACAACCGCACGAAATAAAAAATGTTATGGATAATTTTGATTTATTAAAAGCCCGATTGATTGGTTTAAAAGAAAATAAACGACAATTAGAAATTGATTTAGACATGTTGGAACAATTAGTTTTGCACATGGAACGTAATGTTAATCATTTAAAACCAGAAGTAACCGCACAATCAAGATTAATGGATAGATTGCAACGGTAAGTGTTGTTTGTTTTTAATTTTTATCTATTCCATTTTATTTTTTTTTTATATAACGTAGATTAATTCTCTAATCTGCAGAAGAATATATTCTTTTCTAATGTGACAAATAATATAGTATTGACTGTTTAGCGAGAATTTTATTACGACAGATATATGAGACAATCTAAATATCATCTCATCATACAGTCATAAGTCTAATGTAACGGTGCATTCTCCTGATACAGATCTTCATTATATTATGCAAATAAGTATTAATTTTAACATTTTTTAAAGAATTGCATCAGGAAAACATAACTTTATGTTTGTTTTTTATACCAATAAATATTCAAAGAATGGCATGTACTTGTTCTCAAAGCGATAATAAATAGACTACAATGCTCGCAACGTGTCTATATATGTATAGCCCATGAATGGCAGGTACTTGTTCTCAAAGCGATAATACATAGACTACATTTTAAACTGCTCGCACCGTGTCTATATATGTATAGCCCATGAGTATATATTACATATTTTAAATGTTGTTCAAAAACTATACCTCTTTTAATAGTGTACAGGTCTCAAAGACGCATAGGACGGTACAACAAAAGTTAATTCACTTTAATGAATGTATTGTGTTTCGCGTTGATAGTGCGGCGAGGTAAATTTAATAAGTTAAACAATTTCTAGATTTTTGTCGGCCACACACCATTCATTCAACATCATAATATACAGATATTGCTTAATTTTATTGTTTTTCCTATTTTTAATTGTTTAATTGTTTTCATTATCTTTCTAGTTCACTTCGCCGTTACGGTGTGACTGAGATACAAATTAAAAAATTAATTGATGATGGTTTACGTGGTTGGTTAAATGAAACAATTAATGAATTACCCCATCAAAATATTCAATTATGGTTGGTGCCAAATTGTACACGTGATGATGCTGAACGGTATTTATTAGGTCAACCGACAGGTACGTTTTTGGTGCGTCCAAGAGCAGCTGGACATTACGCATTATCCATATCTTGCAATGGTATTGTAAATCATTGTATTATTTATGAAACTGATAGGGGATATGGTTTTGCAGAACCTTATAATATTTATAATAGTTTAAAAAGTTTAGTATTACATTATGCACAGAATGCATTAGTTGAACATAATGATGATTTAACAACAACTTTAAAGCATCCAGTTTTTTCACCTTACATTAAGACATTACAACAATCTCAGCAACAAAGGTAGCTAAATGAATGGTTGTGTATATTATATTTGCAATCACAATGTCATTTTTTTTATCAATATATGCCTATAATAATTACAAACTTAAGATTTGTTTTTTGTTGTGAGTAATTTAAATGTGATTCCAATCTATAAATAATTAAGATTTATGTATAAATGTTTTTTTCTATTTTAATTGCCATCTCTCGGTAGCACATGGTAAACAAAATTAGTAACATTAAATATTCAAATGTTTAAATAAAAGTTTTGATCCTATATTTAATTTTTAAATTTTGTGCATATTAGAAATAATTTAATTAGCATCTGTAATTTAATTCAATTTAACTATTTAAGCGTAATGATTAAGATGATGGGATAATTTAAATAAATTGCCATTTTCATTATGAGTATAATTCAAGGGTCAATAAAAAAAAAAACAATGATGGAAAATCATTTTCAAAAAAATATAGTAAAAATTTTGAAAATTATTATTTTAAAATTTTCCGAGAGTATTCTTTTCGTGTCGATAGTGAATTAATTAATTATTGGTATAATTTTTTAAAAATAAAATTTTGATAAAAAAAAGAAAAATTCAAATACATTTAGAAAATTATTATCCCTAATGTGACCGTTTGGTGAATTTGTGAAAATTATTCCTTGTTCTGAGAATTTGAAAAAGTTTTTAAAAATTTTGAAATACTCAAGGTACTTCCATATCTTGTGATCTTTGAATTTGTTTCACAAAATAGAATTAAGAATTAAGAATTTATTTGCAATTTATTAACATTAAAATTTGAATGAA
>JANSTX010037686.1:0-13235 GCA_027564355.1 Penthetria funebris | reverse complement strand
TGACAAAAATTCAAACTGAAAAAGAAATACAATTTTAGAATTTAAAATACTTTTATAAGAAAAAAAGTGACTCAATCGAGACTATAAAGTCGCGGTTAGAAATTTAAGAACTGGTTTTTATTAATATACACAGATGCCCTTGCTATTTATATAAAATGTTGCTTATATACACAGTGAGTATCTTTTTTCCTTCCTCTGTTTGAAATAAAAGGTACCAAGGGATTACTTAGAGTATGGTATTGGGACAGAAAAAATAATAAAAACTAAAACCGATAAAAAAAAATAAAAAAAAATGAAAATATAAACAGTATTCAAATTTGATTAATAATGTTTTCATTTTTTATTTCTGAACTCCTTTTCTCTCAGTTTCTTCAGTCTTTTTATTTAAAATCCAATCAAATAAATTATAAACTTGAATTTGAAATAAAGAAATATATATACGTTGTACAGTAATAATTAAATACTTTAAAAATTAACATTTTAATTTAAATTTGTAATAATTGTTTTGTATATGTTTTGTAAATAATTTATACAATATGCTAATGATAATAGAACGATTAGTTTAAAGGTGATAAAAGGCATAGGACCTATAGGTATATGTGAAAATTTAAAATTTTGGAATAATTAAATTTGGATATTAAACTATATAGAATACATAACAATTATGGCGCGTAAATTATCATAACATAAACATACTTAAAAATGAAGCGAGAAATGTTAACAGAATAGCGAATATTAGCAAGACGCACGTTTTGAATATATGCAACTAAATTTATGCTATTTTTAAAGTAAACCAATTTATCATAATATAATGCAATTAACCATATTTAATGCATATATAAATTCCCAATAGAACATTTCGCAATAAACTTAATTTATATGCACTTATTAAAATACTGCGTCTTTGTTGATTTAGCCTGCTCTGTAAAAGTGAATGTATAATAGAGTGATCCTATTATTTACATTTCTAGACAGTTTATTTAATGCTACCAAATAAAACTGATACTGCTGTTTAACGTAAACATTAGATTTTCGTTAAATTTAAAACCGATTGTTAAGAATATTGTGTTAATAAATTCTTTCTTTTCATAACGCGGCATTAATTGAAAGGATTCAGGTATAAAGGTTATTAAAATTATTTAAATGTACTACTAGTGTTATAGTATATATAGGCACATAAGAATATATAATATAAGAAAATAGAATAATATGAGCCGAAGATCTTCTGTTAGGTTTTAGCTTTTAATTAAATGAATAATGTAAATATATAAAAGTAAATGTTTTAGAATATCAACAATATTCTAGTATTGATTTCAAATTTGAACGCCATATTATATTATATACAGTGCAGTTTCAAATAATATTACACTAGTATACGAGGCATATACCAAACTCTGTAACAAAATCCTCATTGTATATGACCGCAATTTGATACCAATAAAGATAAAAGTTATAAACACACGTCTACAATGCAAGCCATTTATAGCTAAGCAGAAAATGCAATAAATTTAATTTTTAATTTACAAATTAACAACTTTATCGTTGACGTACAGTTCAAGTGCAAAATTTACATCACGAACCATGTTCAAAGTTTATTTATATATTTATTTATTCATTTAAGCAAACAGAAAACATTTCAATTTTACTTTTTTGTTTTGATTTTACTTACTTTTTTTTTTATTTTTCTCTGCAAAATTTATTATAATAAATGCGTAGTTATTTTATTAAGATATATATCATATGCATGCATATTTTGATGCAATTTACGTATATCGGGTATATATATATATATATATATATACAAATACTATATATTACTTTCCATAATGTTACAAATATAAATTTTACTTTTATTGTATTTTAATTTAGATTCGATTAAATATATATGAATATATATTTGTTGTAATTATTCAACCGAATATTCAAAATCAATAACTTTATTAAAATCAATAATTTTATTAAAAAAATATCTGGATACGGATACATATACTGCATGCCCTATACTTCCGATTTTCAAAAACTGGAGTATTTTTGTCAAAAAAAATCAATATTTTGTGTTATAAACAACTTATTAGACCCCTTATTGTCATATGCTTTTGTCTCATGGTTATCAAAAGGAGAATATCAGATTCCTCGAACGAAAAGTTCTTCGTTTGATTATACTAGATGCAGAAAATCACGAGACGAATATAGACACATCAGTAATTATAGTTTACATCGAGCATGCATGAATTGAAAAAATCGATAGAATATTAGTATAAGACAAGCACTAAAATTAATCGAAAAAATCAGAGACTCTGATAACCCGATCCTCAGACTGTATTGTAGAAGACCAATTAGATTTAATGAATTGGTAAATTACACATTAAAAAACCCAATAAAAACATGTACTTCCTACCCGTAAATAATTGTTTATATAACAATATTGATTTACTCTATCATCGACGATCTAACAATAACTCCAGTCTAGTCTACGAACACAAAACAAAATCACGAATGTAAATATAAAGAACTTTAAATCATATACATCCGTTCCCAATTAGTATATTATGCCCTCATCAAAAAATATTGGTCAAAACGAATATTCTACTTAATCCTACCTCATCACAGTCTAGATTACATGCTTCTCTCCTACATCCAACTCAACACTATCCCGCATTCATAATATTCTGGTTTTTACAGCCTTTCTTTCAGATCAGTTTTTTTTTTTCAACCCACAACTTACTATAAACATCTGGAGGTCAATGTGTTGCATTTTAAATAATAAACTCATACATATTACAATAATTAAACTAATTATGCAATATAGAATTTTTTAAATTTGAATTTGAACTAATATTTGAAAGTTCTTATCTTCGTTAGCAAATAATTTTATTTTCCAGCCACAACCACAATGTAATATTCAAACTAAATCAGCAAATTAAAAACAAACCGTACGATGCTGAAATTTTTTATAATTTTCGGCATAGGAAATTATCTAAAATATAGAGAAATTGGTATCTTGTATCTATGTCAGATAAATGATATAAATGTATCTAGATACTGTATCCAGATACGTATTTAAATACAAAAAAAAAAGAATCTACATATATTATATAGATACTTCACATCACTGCATAGAAAGTGTTTTCATTACAATACATGTGCAAAATACAAACCAATAACCTAAAGCTTTTGAAGGGGAAATGTATAGAACTTATTACGTCACAAATTTAAGTATCCACGATTAGTATATAAATGAGTTAGTGTATGTTCTCCACCGAGAGGATTCATTTCAATTGACGTTTGCAGGTATTCCAATTCAAATGTCATTTTCAAGATTTGTTGACGTTCATCTGATTTAAATTTCAATTATACAATCATGTATTAATAGCTACATATTACGAATTTTTAAAAATAATATGCAATTTATTATTTTTTTAAATTTACCTTAAATGGCACTATTCATAGAATTTTTATTTTAGAGTGCAATTTAATACTCTGTCCAATAACCAAATATTGTGATTTGCAAACAATGCAGGCGAAGTGCGTTCAACATCGAGTTTATATATGTGGCAATAATTTTATAGATTTTCGATTATTTAGGTAATTTAGCTCTTGGATTCTAAAATCGGAAAATGGAAAAGTGGCGCCGCAGAGAGTATAAATAATTTTTGTTTTAGTAAAGATATTTTAAACCCAAAATATGTCACTACATAATATCTACTCTTATGCATCCAATGCGTAATAAATAGATATTTATATGATCAATCATATTTGGTAAAAGTAATAAAAAATTTTGGATTTTAAGTTAAATTTTCTTCAGGTATTAACCAAGATTGTTTAATGGTTTTTATAGTCATAAACTTACAAAACAATAAAAAAAAAAAAAAAACAACTGCAAAATATGTGTAATTCATTCAAAATTTTGAACATACACGTACAATTGAGAAAAAAAAAACCTACGACTAAGTATTAAAAAAGAAAAATGAAAATAAAAATAAAATGTTTAAATAATAAACAATGTGTAAAAAGAAAAAGAAAAAAAAAAAAACTTGTAAAAAACTTTAATAAATCCAAGAATTTTGAAAATAAAAATATTGTACAAGGACAAAATTTATAGTCATATAAAAGTTGACATAGAATATGTGTAAAAACATACAAATAGTTGTTTTTTCTGGCAGAATATGTAATTTTAACAAAATATATATAATAATAATATTTTATTAGTTTATTATAATACAAGTTTTACCTGTTTCAATGTACATTTTTTTTTATTTATTTTATTTTTTATGAAAAAATTGAGGAAAATAATGATACTACACGAGGTCAAGAAATTAGTATGTACAACAAACATTGTTAAAAAAAATTTTAAATAATTTAAATTTTAATTTTTAATTTAATAATATACGTTATAATTTATAATAAATGTTTTAGTAACCGCAATAAATTACGTCCACTACTCGTACATATATAATAAACAACAAGTATTAGGTATTTTGTTTATGTTTTAACTTGTTTTATTATGGTTTTGTTTTTTAATGTTTTTGTTTTTTACGTTTCCAAGTACTGTTACATGTTGGTTTCTTTTCTAAATGTTAATTATATTGTCAATGTTCTTTCATTAATTCTAATTGTTTCCTTCTCTTAAGAAAAAAGGAAAAAAAAATTCATCAGCAAAATTTGCAAAAAAAAAAAACGAAAAAATAGTTTATAGTCAATAACCATGTGGATAAATCATAAAAATTACTAGAAAATTGAGTTTTTAACTATATTTCATTTGATTTGAATAAGGTAAACTTTATTTAAAAAAATAGTTTATTATTCAAAAAAATTATAAATTAAAATTGTTTTTTATTATAGTAAATAGTTAATTATTGAAAATGAATATTTAAATACGAGTGCAAATTTTGTTCATTGGTCAACAATTCTGTTTCATACGAAGGGATCAATAGGACACTAGCAACTTTAATATCAACAAATGCAATATTAAAAGCTTCAATATCATCAACAGCACCAGCAAACAATAACCAATTTTAAAAAGCGAGTCATTAAAAATATTCCTGATATAATAACTATTACGTCAAATAATTCATCTACACCATCAGTGAATTCAAAATTATAGTGCAAGATTTACATAGTATGTGAGAATAAAAACATAATATAATCTTTGATGCTCATATAAAAAAAAAACA
Source organism: Penthetria funebris (assembly GCA_027564355.1). Taxonomy (NCBI): domain Eukaryota; kingdom Metazoa; phylum Arthropoda; class Insecta; order Diptera; family Pleciidae; genus Penthetria; species Penthetria funebris. The sequence continues at coordinate 8,061 of JANSTX010037686.1, read as the reverse complement.
ATTTAAGATGATAATTAATAAATGTTTAATATAAAAAATATTGATACATCTACAGCACGTTGACCTGCATAAATTTGACCACATATTATAGGCATAATATAAGTCTGAATATTACAAAAAAAAAAGAACTCTTTTCCATTCAGAAGTGTTTGACTATAAGTTACCCTCAATTCTAACACCATATACGTGCATATATACGTCTATACATACTTTTAAGATATGGTTGCCCCAAAACAGAAAATTTGTCTTTATAGACTCCCCTTGCCTCAGATGTCTTTTTTTTTTTTTGTTATGGATTGATTACTACCCGCAACATGGTATGTCGTATAGCATAAAAACATTGAAATTCTGGTTTTTATTTAGTTTAATATATGCATACTATAATATAAAGCAGTATATGTTTTAACGATTAATTTATCGGTTCATTTAAGAGCACAAAAATACCCAACACTTCACGTGAAAAAAAAATTCGATTAAAAATAATTGTCTAATATTTAATTAACATTCTTGAAAAATAATATGCTAAAAGATAAACTTTAACTATACAAATTCATTTGTTTATTATATTTAACAAAATTGTTATAAATTTGCCAAAATATAAATTATTCTTCATTATAATTTAATAATATAATTATTTTAAGTTTTCCTTAATATCAATTAAATTAAGAAAGAAAATATTTCTGTATAATTAACTGTATATGTGAATTATCAAAGATGTCTGTATAATATACATCTTGGTAAAATTCAAAAGAACATGGTTAGTGATCCCAAAGAAATTTTTCGATTTTATTAACTTAAAATGAAAAACCTTGGGGTATCCTTCAACTATGAGTTACAATTCTACCGAAACATCCAATACGGGACATATATGCGATCTTTTCGCTGATTTCTTTGAATCTGTGAATGTTAATGACGACACAGGGGATTCAGATACAACTTACAGGGATTCTGTGCTGAACATCGGTCGCATCCGCTTATCGGATACTGATGTTCTTAACGCTCTGTCATCTATTGATGGCAATAAGGGTATGGGTTCTGATTTAGTGCCTCCATTAGTATTAAAATCTTGCGCTGTATCTTTGTCTACACCATTATGTTTTATATTCAATGAGTTCAATGAGTCAATTGTTTGTAACTCACTTTCTGCTGAAGTTGAGAAAATTATAACCCCGTTTCAAAATGGTGTTTCATTAAGGGTCGTTCTATATATCTGTTGATTTTCACAAAGTTTGCGATAAATGTGATTGAGTTTTGCAAACAATTGGATGTTGCGTATACTGACTTTAGCAAGGCTTTCGATAGAGTTTCTCATCAAATTCTATTCGACAAACTTGGGACAATAGGTATACACTCGTCTATGTTGTGGCATTGATTAGGTCATATTTGACGAATCGAATACAATATGTCAAGATTGGTGAATCCCAATCTAGACATTTTTTGGTAAAGTCTGGTGCGCCTCAAGGAATTCACCTCGGTCCACTATTGTTCAATTTGTTTATTAATGACATCGTTAATGTATTAGGTAAATGTAAATGTTTGATGTATGCTGACGATATACAATTATACTGTCCTATAAATAATTCCAGCGACGCGGCACAATTTCAACAAGACTTAAACCAATTAAGCAAATTGTGCATGGATAATCATCTATCACTTAACATTTCTAAATGTATAATACTACTACATTTCACAGAAAATACGATCCTATAATTGCGGGTTATTACCTAGATGATTGTCCACTGACCCGTACATCTTATGTTCGTGATTTAGGGGTGTTGTTTGACACTAAGTTATCATTCAACATAACACATTGACTACATAACATCTAAGTCATATGTTATGTTGGGTTTTGTGAAAAGAAGTAGTGCTGAAATGTATTGTCCCCATGCACTGAAAAGTGTATATTGTGTCTTTGTCCGTTCCATATTAGAGTATGCAAGTATTGTTTGGTCTCCTTCATATCGGATTCATAATAGTAGAATTGAATCGATACAAAAGCAATTTGTATTATACGCCTTAAGGAAACTTGGTTGGTCTGATAGATTTAATTTACCATCTTACATCGACAGATGTAAACTGATCCAACTCGAAACCTTAGAAGTTAGGTGGAACAATGCTTGTAGCTTTTTTGTATTTGACATTTTAACTGATCGAATTGACTGCAGTGAATTGCTTTCAATGATTAATTTTAATGTCACACACGTAAGACGTCTACGACAGCATGACTTTCTAAATATTGACTTTCATAGGACAAATTATGGTGCTAATGAGCCAATTAACAATATGTGTAAGTGTTTTAATAATATTACTAATCATTTTGAATTTGAATAGTTATAGCAAGGCGTTTACTCATGTTTCAGTTATTTGTTTGTTTTTACTATTTATTGTTAAACGTGCTTTTTTAATTTTTGTATTATTATTTTGTTTTTTTTTTTTTTTTGTTATGTAAAACCAGACGGGATAGTAGCCTATTGGTTATGTTATATATAATATAAATAAAAAAAAATAATATAAATTATATCGATTATGTTTTTTAAATACATTAATTAAGTTATTTATTGAAATCACTTATAATTTATTTTAGAATGCACAAAATATTTTTAATCAAATGTAATATTTAATTAATTTCATTCCATGTATTTATCTTACATAAATAAAAAAAATTATTGAGTTCATATGAAATACTATCTACAATACTAAAATTAATTGATTATAGGGTATAGCACTCTCAGATTAGTATTGTGTTATGTGCATATACAATAGTGTCATTATGTAATTGTTTGAAAACTATGCACAATTTATAAATTAATGAGGTACGAGAATCACAAACTTTTAGTTCAATGTCAATCTGCATTGACAGTTCTACTATCTTTAAGAGCTACGATAAATTGCAGTATAAGTTAGTTGACGATCAGTCTTAATCATGTTGTAAACTACATGAATATATTCAGGAATAGTAAGCAGTAAGACGATTTTCACGGAATTCTTCACTCACAATAGCACAATAATTTATTATTTCTGTATATACACCAACTATAAATTGTGCGTGTTTTGATACAGATATTGTTGTTGAGTTAGACTATATAATCATAAAAAATAGAAATACACAGAAATCCTAAAGAATAATTTAAAAAACTTTATAAATTTGTAATTTTAATGTTTTGTATTTAGCGCATTTTCAAAAAAAAAAATTAATAATTTTTTGCACTTATTAAAAATGTACATATATAGGGTACTATATGTGTATATAAGGTACTGTAAGAATTCGATTTCAATATTAATTTAACTTAGCTCTGAAGATTTTTTAAAAAATGAAATGTTGCTGTGATGATAGATATACGTTTTAATATATTTATCTAAAAAGCACTATAGGTAGGTACATAAAATTTGATGCAGAATGTTATAATCCATGTCCATATATGAGGTATATCTTTAACATAAATTTAAATTCCTAAAAAAAATTAAATTAAAGTTACTTTGTGTTATTAACTTAATTTTTTGTATAGTTAAATAATTTTTTACTATATATAATAAGATATTTGTAATACTGTTGTGCTGTGATACATTCATCGTATTTGTAATTAAATTTACTAAGAAGGAAATGTAATTAGATTTAATCTAATTATAAAATAATTAAATTTATATCCATCAATTTTAAGTAAACATAATTTACATTTTAAGCAGAAAATACATTTATCTATATATGGTATAATATATGGATATAAACTCCAGCATAATATTCAAGATGTGTATACTCTAACATGAATAATTTGTATACTAGAGATTTTAAATTTTAGTAAACATTAAGTGGATATATGCGAAGTTTCGTAGTTTGTCTTTATAAACAATTTTAATACTATATGTACATGTTTTCTTAATTAAATTGGTTGTTAAGAACACCTAAAAACTTTCTCGGAGTTTTAAGTCCGTCGGGATATAAATAAATTTATTTCTGGTAAATTATAAGATACATTTAACATTTTCTCTCGGTTCTATTCTGAACTAATATTATATATATACTAATACAAATGTATGTAAATTAATAAATATATGGTGGTATGTATAATAAATTAAGTGAAGACGGTTTTAAAATAATTTTAAAAAAATATTTTAATTTTATATTATATGGTTTTGTTTACATTACGGCTAAACATATTTCTTTGTACATATTACGAATATGCATAAAAGTTATGTAATTGTATAAAGTGTAGGTATATTTTTAAAGATACACATTCTGACTTGTATAAAAAATATGAAAAGTTTTGTACTTTTGTATTTTGTATTTCGTGTGTATGTTGAAATGAATTTATCTAATAATTTGTAAAAATTAACCAGTCTATTAAATCATTAAACAATCTATCAGCTTATAAATTTCAAATCAATAATTACCTTATATAATAGTCAGTATATAGTATTAAAATTTAAAAAAATCGACATGAATGACAGAATTTGATGAAGTGTATACTTGTAGTGAATTCAGTCAAGCTGCTGTACTTTCATATATATATTGAGGTTTAGATAATGAACCGAAAAATCAAAACAAATATTTCGCTTAAAGATTACCATTATACATACTCGTATTTAAACAGTAATTTACAGAATCAATATTCGGACATACTCTTATTTTTATTTTTCATGACATAATTTTTTACACTAAAATATTATTGCATAATTCTCATACTTTACGAAAAATTTCATATATACCTACAATTACGGATTTTGAAATAAAACCTCTGCAGACAGATTTAAAAAAGAAAATTCTATTTAATTGTCCAATAGATATAATATGAAATAAGTCCCCCAATATAGACAAGTGCATATTTATTGAGTTTTCCTATGAGACACATTAATTTAATTGCATTTAGTGACTATAGGTAATAAATGTGTTTTTATGCGTCGGATATATATTACGCTTTATATACATGTAAAAAATAACTTTTCTATCAAATGAAAATGTAATTTAAAATTAATTATTAACTATTCTTTTTTAACATAAAATATAGGTATATATACAATTTTAAATTAATTAAAATTATATCTAAGTCAGATTTCTGGACCTTAGTCCTTATCAATGTATCAACCATTTAGATTGTAGAATAATTAAATACTAAAGACATTTATAGATAAAAAAATGTAAAAAGATTTTAACAAAAATATTATATAAATGGGGCGAAAGGATTACACTTTTCTGGCGAACTCGCGACGTAATGACGTAGAAAATTATGTGCCAAAATACTGCGGTATTATACTAATCTTCTCTTTAAAAATAAAAACGATGTACGAAAATATATACATACATTCAAAAAGTGTTTAAGATTTCTTTTAAAAAATACGTGAGCACTTACAGGAAACAATATATGGACCACGCATGAACCAGAATATTTGAAACTTGATAACCCTTTACGAAAATACAAGACTGATACAGAAATCTTAATTTAAAAGTAATTTATAATTTTTTTATTTCTTAAATATTTTTTTAAAAATAAAATAATAACAATTGATATTCGCGTCGAAAAGTATCAACAATAATATTGATTAACAAATGACATAATTTTCTACCAAATAATTTCAGTAAATACAGTTTTAATGTAATTTAAATAATTAGTAAAATATATGATATTAAATATCAGTGTCAACTTATGTTGAATTCATTAGGGTATATAACATCTTCTATAACTGAAAACCACTACTAATTTTTTTAAAAAACATCATTATAATCGTTTTTAAAATTTACTTCATATTCTTTAATATTTTATTTTATTTTTAAAATGTTATTTTAAAAAGGTTACAGAATTGACAAAAAAAATTTTTACTAGGGGGTATATATACCTTAATTTTGCAAAGACCTCTTCATGTAAATTAAAATAAAATCTATTATGAGTTTAAAAAATTGTCATTATTTCTGATGAAAATTTTAAGATTTCTTTTTTTTATATGCTTAGAGCTTACAAACCTAAATTAAAGAATGCAATAAGAGTCACATATGCAATTTATGAATATGTAGATATAATACATTATTCTGCGGGTCAATGTTCTAAATTATTTTTTTTAAAAAAACATAATTTTATTCTCGAAATGTGTAATTAATAAATATTATTTATATAAGTGGTGACGAATGTCAGAGTATTATCGAGGTTACTTAACCATTTTTACCTTTACGCGCTGTTACCAGTAACTCGATTACGCTGTCAATATTTCAGCAATGGCGGTTGATCGAGGTTAAAAAGATGGTGCTAATGCGTCGTGTTTGTCGAGTGATTCAAAAAACAACTCAACAGCAAATTAGGTAGCTGTACCACTCTAAGTATTCAGATGTATTATACTTGACAATTATGATTGATCTTATATTTTTCAGTTGACAAATTTTAATTATAGGTATTTGATGTTACATGCATATTTGAAACATATAACATAAGGATTATTTTACTATTTAACATTATTATACAATTATTTTTTTGTTTAATAAAAATAAAAAGTGTTTTCGAATATCAGCTGTTATATAACGGTGTGGTTATATACACTATATGTATATAATCTAAATGTATTTAAATTATATAATTTAATTATAAATATATGGTAAAATTTACGAGTATAATATTACTTACATTAAATCCAATTTTGAAGGTATTAGACATTAATTTAAAATAAATGTCATCCTATATATTTTTATTTAATTTATTTCACTATTTCACAAAGAGAAATGAAATTATTTTACTATTAAATTTATCCAACAAAAATACACATGTAAAATATATTGATTTTCATTTTCACTGATAAACAATTTAAACTGTCACTTTTCATGAAGATATAAATCAATTATTATAGCAAATTAATTATGAGTATGACAATTTTTACAAACCCTTTTATCATTGATAAGATATTTATTGTAATAAAAATAATGCACAACAATTATTTACTATGAGGGTGTATGGAATTAATTTTATAAAAAATTACTGTAATTTTCAAATAAATTATTAAAATCTTAAATTATTTAACATATATTTAATATATGCAGTATATAGAGGTAAATAAAATTCAAATTTCCCGCCCTTTCTATTATCATAAATAAAATTGTTTACAAGCATTTATTAAACAATAAAATTTTATGATATTGTGTACCCATTATTGATATTATAAACAACACAACATATACAATATTTACGACACACACTTTATGGCTTTTATTTCTGGTATTATATTTTTTATTTAATTTTTTGTTTTGGGGATTTTATTATACCCACAACAAATAATAAGGTTACGGTATATGCGGTGTGTGTCACCACTATTTGTATGGCATTTAAAAAAGTAAAAGATGTTGATTTCTTTACGACTTCTATCAAACTAACCCATAAAGCATTCAATTCACCGAACATGTGAAAATACTAAACCCCATAATCCCATACGCGAATAAAATAATTTTGTGAAAAAGATATATTTTAGAAATAAATTTGGTGAAACGAGATAGGATATGTGAGGCCCATCAATGTGTACAGTCATAAAGTATACATATACACAATTCGTACTATAAATATCAATTTTCTTTTTTACATTTTTATTTTGTCTTTCTTGACTACACAACTGTAACAATGAGTGAGAACGATACGATACACAAAACATTACACAATCTCTATGCATATGTTGTGCAATAGACAAAATGAAATTTATGATATTACTAGAAGAAAATAAATGGGTGTAAGAGAGAGAGAGCATATAGGAGGAGCGAACTCATAAACCATTATATATAGGCTCTGGGAAAGATGGATGATCTGTGGGAAAAGGATATAAATATGAAAATTTAATGTGAAAAACGTAGACGAAAAATTGCGTGTAAGTGTGACGAATTATATTGAAGTTTGGAACTGTTCTGGGTTTTAGAGAGAATATTTATGGGTGAGTTTTTTTTCTACTTGCTTTTTCGGGCTTTTTTTTATGAGATTCGCTGCTTTGTCAGAATGATATATTATGTAGGATGAGAAGAGGTACTCCATCTATACGGTATATCTTAGATATATTATGATATACACGACCATGAGTTATATTACTCGGCAAACACATGTAGAT
>JANSTX010037675.1:0-13237 GCA_027564355.1 Penthetria funebris | reverse complement strand
GACTATGTATATTATATGCGAGACAGTGTCCTTTTTATTATATTTAGATTAGAATTAGAAAATGGTAACGCGACGTAAATTTAAATATTTAAATGTTTTAATTCGCTCAACGATAAATAATTTATTTGAATATCAATTTGAATACTCTATATGTTAAGCTTAATTAATTACATCAGAAGTTGATGATATCTATATCCTTTTATAACTCATACTTATTAGATATTTTGTTGTCGAGTTCATATAAATTCAATGTCCTTAATTTAAATATGTAAACAGACTTAACAAATATCATTAACGAACAAAGGAAATGAGGAAAATTAAGGTGTAGGTAAAAGTCGACACTGAGATAAGTAACCTAATGATAATTCTGACTATTGTCCGATCACGAAAAAGTAGGTTATTATGATTTACGGCAATTATCAAGGCCAGTTGTATTGTATTCGATATTATTCATCACTGCAAAATATACATAATCATTTATTTGACGTATCTTATTTTTAGCGGCAAATATTCTGTAATTTACCTTTGTATAGTACTGCCGACGTACATCATTTAAATCAAAAATATGTGAAAAGTCGCCGATCTTGATTTTATATATATCAACTGCCTACTTTTACTTCATATCAGTTGAATTCTTTCTTAAAATTACATCATAGAGTAATTCAATGCATTTGGCAGGGTCGTGAGCAAATTATCCAAATTTGAATTATCTAATATATTCAGACTTAAAGTATCGCAAATTCTCCTCAAATTTAATATTGAACTGTCATCGAAGTTCGACAAACATCGAAGTTATTCGACCTATATTTACCTACACCTGATGTTATCGGTACCTGTGGCCAGTAATCAAGGGTTAACATATAATGTATGCACCATAACAGTCTACTAAAGTTTCAAATGTTTTACTAAAAAAGTTTGATTGATTTCATATTTTCCTGCAGGTAAATTTTAATTATAGTTAAATGAGTTCACATTTAATGTTATACGCATATTATTCAAATTCAAATTCAAAAATCCTTTATTAAATAATTTACAGTTAAATACAAAAAATACATTTGTGATAATTAACAATTTAATTCTTTCCATTTGATGAATTTATAGCGTCATGACACACTAGGCGTCTGTAGACACTTGGATACGCTAATAAGACCTAAAGTGGTTAAATTAGATTATATAAAATTATACTTACGGTGACAAAAAAGTTGTAATAATATGGCAAATCTGCCGCAATTGAAGAAGAGATTGTGAGTTGTTCACAGTATTTGTGCGGATTACTTCCAAATGATGATGGTGCAAATTGCTCAAATTGAGAAGTCTAGATATCTCAAGTGCTAGTGCTATTTTTAGGCCCTGGGAACGAAGTTCCAAAGGTCTATTGTATTTGATTCCGTTCATGTAACGCCAAGAAATAAACAACTCAGAAAAAAAAAATTACACAGAAGTGCTTATATTTGAAAATAAAGTTGATTTAGGCATGTCCGTCCGTCGAGATATCGCTATGAAATTTTGCACGTGTCACTTTCATCTGATTTGTGAGGCTAAATTCGAAGATGAGAAACATTGGAGAATTCCTTCAAGTACCTCCCATACACACTTTTTACTCCTTTTTTTACTTTTCAGATTAAAATTTTTTGTATAATACATACAGACTTCAAATTTTACATATATAACTAATATTATAATTGAAAGAATGTGTGGGAGTATGAGCTTAATCGGATTACTCCTTGGAGTACCTGCCATGTATATTGCTCAAGATAACTTGAGATTGCATTGACATATCGCCATGAAATTATGCATGTGTCAGTTTTATCTGATTTCTGAGCCTAAGTTCGAAGATGAGGCAACTATTTTCAAATTCTCTTTAATGAATATTTATATATTATGTTGTGATTCGTTAAACAATTTCCAGGGCCTACAATAATTGGCAACCCATTATAATTTTCTCTTGTTTTTATTGTTATTTTATAAATGAAAGTTTCTTTCAGGAACCGGTTAACTGTTTGGCTATTGTTGATAATTACGTCATTTGTCATAAATCAAGAATAGAATATGAATAGAATAGATATTGTAAAGTGATATTACGAAGTGGTACTCAAGTAATTCTGCTTGGAATTTTTGGAGATATGAGCGCGAGACTTGGAAATCCAAGTTTTGAAATCTTCAGAATCTACAGAATCTACAGAATACCTGTTCGACTAAAAATACGGACATTAAAAATTAATGAAGCTTGCTACTTGTTTGTTTTTATTTTTTGGGAAAAACTAGCTTATCCTTATCAAGCTAGTTTTTACAAAAAAAAAAAAGTTTAGATGTTTACAGATAAAATTTAAATTCAGACTTATTTGAACATATTGAATTTACTTATAATGCAAAATAAACACTGATCTCAATGTCATTAGATGCAACATGACCAATTGGTAATTGACTTTTAGATTTTCTTATTGCTAACGATGTATATCTATTAGGTCAATGATAGATATATCATACATCTGAAAAGAATGATGTCTGAAAAGTCTAATTTATTTTCAAATTGTGGTGAAAAGAATTTTATGATGCTTACATAGTGCAATTGCACGCGAAACCCTTTCATTTTTCTGGGAAATCAAGTCACATAGATTATAGCAGCATATTTGGTTTATTACTAAGTAACAAAACAAAGCAAGGAAACAAGGATACCAATATCTGATCGTTTACTCAAAGCAACTTTCAGGACTAGCGTATTATATTTCACAATTATCCAAATTTATTGATCACTATTTATGGTTATTGGTCACACTCGTAATAAACAATTTTTGCCATATGTATAAAGACGCCATAAAAGTCTGCGTAATCCCACTATAGAACAATGATAATAATTCAGCAATTTGCATGACAATGTTAGACAATATTGAAATACATTTGAATACGTAAATTTCATATGAAACTATATATGATACACAAAAGCAGATGCGAAAATACGGATTAAACTGGAGCGAAGTTTTGTGAGATATAGATCGATTATTTGACAAGAGATGCTGGTGCTGAAAAAGATGTTAGATCACTCATATTAAGGGTCGACTGGTATTCGAACATAAACCTCACGTGATATCCAATTGCAAATCACTATTTAATTTTCAAATTAAATTGTTAATCGTTTGTGGAAAGTGATGAATAGCATTATACAATTTTTTTTTCAATAAATACCTTAAATTAGATCCGTCATAAACTGATGAGTCTAGTCGGTGATATTGCAAGATATGTTATTGACTTTAATCCCTGTTGTTCTAAAATAATTGGAGGAGAATATTCATAAAAAGAGGCTTATACCATACAAGTGGGAGTTGAGGTGATTATGATATTGCAGTGTACATAAATTATCTCTATTGAAGTATATTATTATCATTAATTAATCATTTGCATAAATTCTAAGCCTCTTGTAAATACATCAAGGATACTTGTGTCATACTATGTAATAGCAAAAGGAAAATATCCATTTTCTTGTTAAAGCATCAAATTTGGATATTTTAAATAATTTAAAATCAAATTTATAAGTTAGAAGATAGCAATCTTGTAAAGTTTTTTTTTAAAAAAAAAAAACTTTGTTTGTTATTTTTAAGTTATCGAAATGACGAAGATTTTGTGAAACATTGTGCCACATGGGTATTTTTTCCAACTTCTAAATCCTCGGGGTATTTTTTAGGGAAACCAAAAGCCAGTCAATAACACAAATAGTACATATATAAGTATTATTAAAAACGAAAGTTTTCATTTTGTTGGAAAAGTGCAAAAAGGAAGAAAAAAAAGGAGTTTCAATGAATTGATTCAAGAAACTGTTGTGTATACTATTGTGTATTATATGGTGCGTAGTACAGTAGGTAAAATGTTATATTCAAATTTCTACAAAAAAAGAAAAATAATTCATGACAAAACCAATATGGATTTTGATAACGGTCCATTTAAAGTTTATTCTTGAAAAATTCACCCATAGCCAAATGGGTATAGATTAAACATTTCCTTCAATTTACCTATAGTCAATTCAGACCTTTATTTGTAATTTATTAAGAAATAAGATTCAATGTGGCAGATACCTGACTACTATTGAATAGAGTTTCAGCATATGTCCATTTTTAATATATTTTTTATTGGCTGATTGAACAAATTCAAATTCAAATTCAAAAATCCTTTATTATATGATATTTGTACATCGTTTGTAAAAAATAACAAATTTTACATTTACAGCACATCGAACCCAAATGCTTATTGTATTGATTGTTTAATGACATGTTAGAAAGTTGGAGACTATGGGTTAAAACTGAAAAAAAAGGATTACTAAAGCCAGTGTAAAGTGGCTATGGGGGGGAAAGGGGGATCAAAGAGGAGAAGGAAAATGGAAGATGAGATTGATGATAGATAATTATGCAAAGAGGTAAAGTGGTGATTTAGGCTCACGTAGGTCTAATATTAGGTAATAGATACCGAATTTATAGTGGTGATCTGGGTACAAATGAACCTGTTGTAAGTAGATACAACATTATTAACAAACGTAATGGTATAAAAATCAACTGTTTAGATTGTATAACAATTATAGGTCATTGTGAATACAATTAAGATTTTAATCGATATTGTAAACCAAAGTCTATAGTTAGATAGGAGGTACAAATTATTATATAGTAATCCAGCCTCTTTCAAATAAAATAGGTTCATTGAATGCTTTATTCTATGATTAACCGATTCATAAAGAGGATGAGATATTCTGAGATTATTAATAATTATCGGTCAATTCTTTCAATATCGTTTGAAATACTGAGTGAACAGTAAATGTTAATTCATACACATAATTTATACAATATTTCATTCTCCTAACCAATTAATTGCGGTATTTCTCAAAATTTTCATAAAGACCGCAATTTTTTGTAGTGTTCTCTTCTTCTTCTTTTTATTTCATTAGATCTTTTCTAACAATTTAATCTTGATATGCGGATGTTCAACTTTCTCGCCATCTCTTCGGAGACCTTCCTATAGGCCATGATCCACTTGGGTTCAATCCATTTGGGTGCAATTTCAATGCAAGAAATGGAAACGGAAGTGTTGCTATTGAGAATACATATAGCGAGTATGGCTTAATTATTATATATAGTGATCGCATCTCATTTTGGTCATCATTCACAGATTTATTGTAAGTCATTGCGAGGTATTAAATTGAATTGATGCCATATATGACAATAAGATATAAATGTTAAAATAGTTACCCCGAGTGCATAAATATACTAGATGAATCCTAATCACACACTGTTAAATTATGTTTTTTTAAGTTAATGACTAAAATAGCAATATGTATACTAATACTATGGGAAATGATCGTTAGTAATGTCGCACAGAATAATAAGATAAATATAACGGTAATTAAGAAATCCTTAATTCCCACTTTTTAATATAATATCCTTTCGCAAAACGTATTTATCAATGTATGCATTGTAGATCGTGAACGAGATTATTTGTTGTGTTAAATCAGTTAACAGTTTATGCAGTTGTAATTAGTAGTATAACAAAATATCAGGCTTCAAGTCTGACATGATGGAATAAAGGATATTAATATCCTTAATACATTGTAAGAAAATCTTTTACAATAGAATATTTAAACAAATTTTAAAGTTTAACTTTCAAATTAATTAAAAGTCATAAGTAGTCATAATCACATACGAATTCGTACGGGTGTTTTAAACAAAGAATCCTACTAAACCTTTAGGATATTAACAAAACATATAAAATCCTATTATTTCCTTTTGTATAAAGTGCGCCTTTAAATCAATTGTAAAGAACAAAAAATAATTAAAGTAAGAAACAAAAGCAGTACATCAAAGAAAAGTAGAAAAGTTCTAATAAAACTTTAACGCAAAGCAAATAAAAAATAAAGGGGATAAAAAATCCTTGAAAAAATCCTAACTCTGATATATTTTTATTGCAATTTTTTTGATTACTTGTAAAATAGCTTTAGAACATAATACATATTTGCAAAATACTGAATTACAGTTTTAATTTACCACCTTCGAATAAAACAGTAAACGGTAAAGAGTGATTGGTCATCTATCTCATCTATTTAGTAAGTAATATCAATTTCACCAAAGCAAGTAGTTGGTGGACAGGTTTCTTTCGTGCTTACAAAACCAGAAACAATTTAAAATATGTCGACCGTGTCGTTTCATGCAACCATCAGTTTTCATTTTCACGTCGGCAGACACACTCACTGTTTCTAATGTCTCTTCTTCCACTCAAGATTTGAGCAATCAGTATATTTGTTTTAACAGCGTTATACATATAATCGAATTCCGTTGTAAAGACTATATGTTTGGTATTTCAATTTCTCAACGGAGAATGATACTTCCAAACTTTAAGTTCATTTTATGAACGGGCATTCTAGCTGATCGTAATTCATTTAAAAATTCAATTAAATAATTTGCACAGCTTAAGTATGTATCATTTTCACAGCTAAGATATATCTATATTTCAGCTATAAAACTTGTTCATTGATTTCATCAACGTCAGTATTCTATGGACATAATATTGCCTTTTTAGAGTATTTATCAATATCTGTTGAATTAAGAATTTCTCTAAATATTTCAGTGATTAACAAATAAAATATTCAGAAATTTCTATGACGTCTTCAAGTAAACCTTTGCCATTTGTAAGTTCACCGTCTAAATGAGTCAATTACTAAATTCGAAATCAAGAGAATGAACATTCCAAAAGATGTTGTATTTAAAGGAACTTTAAATAAAGAATCATAGGTTTAATCGCCTTAAAGGATATTAGTATCTATATAGATTAACAAACTGTAAGATTGCCGAAAATTAGCCACATTACAAATAGCCACGAGGATAGAGTAAGTCATTTTATAATGACTTGCAACAGGAGTTAAATAACTAGTGTCACAAATTCGATATTGAATGGCGTTAATCAAAGATTTAACGAAGAAACACTATGAAAATGTAAAGGACACTGATAGATGTGCTAACAATCAACTTTGAACTTTTCTCACAAATGATCAGCAGTAATACACTTGCCATAATAACATTGGTCCACAGTCTTAACTACATTATAACAAACTGAAGTTTTTATCCTTCGAAAATATTGAATATAAGAGCTCTTTCTTCTGGTAATGTAGTTACAGATCGTTGATACAGAGGTGAGATCAGAATAATTGCAAAATTACTGATAGGCTCTATTTAAAAAGAACAAATATTGAATCTCTTATGGATTCACGCACAAGTCAGCTATTTGAGAACTGATTACAACTTGAAATCTTGAACAATTCCGTCAACGATGAAGATAACGTCGAAGAGGCATAGTGCAAAAAGAAGATAATAATAACGCAAAATATGAAGCAGTTGGACATAGGCTATATCCATGCAAAACACAATATTGTGCAGTGAAGATTTTGACAACGGAAAAACGATAGGCGAACCGAAAATACTGAAGCCTAAAAACCGCGAAAAACAGTGTATATAAACTTACTAGAAACACAATTAATGCGAAAAGAACACAAATTAGAATGGAATATTGGGACCGTTTTATTGAAGACATGGAAAGTTTGTATGGTGGACAAATGAAAATTTGGAACTTTCTCAGAAATAGAGAGAAACCTTTAAATTGATATACTCAAAATTCATCAATGTCCGCTGAAGCATTGGAGAACTACTGTCACAATATCTATATTTAAGTAGGGCAGTAAACTGATTTGAGAAACTTTCGTAGTATCACTTTATTAAGTGCTGTTCAGAAACTCTGGATTACAATTATTGACGATGATATCACGTCATAAACAGAGATTTGCGATGAACTATGGTTTTGATAATAATATTACGAATACTACACATGCGAATTAAATTAAAAGGAAAGCTCACAAATGAAATACCAATATCAACTGGAATCCGTAAGGGTGAACATTTGCATCTCAAAACATAATTTTTAGATAAAACAGGCCTATGAGAGAAGAAGAAGAAAAAGAAGACGATTACTTGTTTGATTAATGATTGGTTCTTTAAATCAAACTGGTCTTCTACCATGAGACTTTACATGGGATCTTATAGAGTCTATAATTTTGTTAAAAGAATAAAGCTCCACTCTATATTATACATGTACTGATAAATCTATATTCGCCATTAGATTTTCTGGCTCCACGGTTAGTAAGCGTAGAACTTTGCGTTTTCGAATGCGAAATATTTCCATTTGATGTGACTAATTTTCCTAAAGATACTTAGCATGACTCATAGCATGTAATGAACCGAAAATCTTTTCTGCAATTTTATCAAAGTTCTATTTGAATTTCACCGTGTTAGATGCAGTAATACTGTTTATAAATTGAATTCTAATTCTTGATAATATTGACATGAGTGTTCGTGTAAGTTGTCCAGTACCTCTAAATTTTTAACTAAATATTTTTCGGTACTATTAAATGACTGATAAATTGGGGAGTTTTCATCAATATGTACCTCAGTTACATACTTAAGAGTTTCTGACCAAATATAACAGAATATCAAACGAAAATTTGTGAAGACTGAAAAGAACTACAGAAAGTAGAATTGGATTAGCCATACACTGAGGCGACCAGTCGGTGATAATGTAAAATACGGACTTTACTGGGCATTATCGGGATAATAGAAGACTCGTTCATCCAAGAATAGCTACTGAACTGATATTGCAAATCAAATTTTCTGTTATTAGATGCCTTCTACGCACACTTATTAAGAGGAATAATATTCTATATAAATTCCATATCTAATGACGACTTGTGAATAAGTGATTAAGTAATGCATTGAGAATTCAGTTTGATGACAAGGAATGTCTTTGAAATTTTAATTTTTAACAATTTGTACATGATTTTTAATTGAAAAATAATAATATCATTAAAAGTTGTCAGAATTAGCAATTTAATATTATTGTGGGATTTGACTGTATATTTTCTACCATAATAAGTGAAGAATGAAAATTGATTTTCATAAAAAAAATTAAACTCCATGAAATATCTGACATGATTCTGTAAAATTAATAACGGGGGTCAATTTATTTTTATTATTACAGCTTATTATTGTTTCATGGCATAGATATTCATTTCAACAGCAGGAATATTTTATATTCTATGAAAATTGCAGTAACATTGAACATTATAAAATATAAATCTTCTAGGAACAAGTATTGCGAACTGCTTCTATTGTAGACGTAAATTAAGATTGAATTTTCTTTCATTGAATTTCCTTGATTTCCATAGAGATTAAATTACTTTGAAAATATATCAACTTAAAATATTTCCTTGTATTTATAATATTTATATTGGTGAAACAGTGAACGTGTTTATTTGATACTTCCCTCAATGTAGCAAAATTCAAATTGAAGGAATTTTATGATACTGCAGGATGAATGTCATTTAACCAATAACTGTCATAAAAAAGTTGTTCAATACAATGCTTTTATTTTGATCTTATATCTATCCCCTAGTGTGGCATATAACTTATTTAATTTAGACAATTGTTGTAAGAATATTCAAGAACACTGATGTAATTCATACCTATAAAATACTAAAACCGAAATTTGATAAATGGAGCTTTTAAATATTTATGATGGAAGAACATGCATCCAGAAGATGGTATGCACTGCAGCATGCCATATGCAAAGTTAATTGCAACTGAATGTGGATAGTGGAACAGACACCATATGTAGAATATGTGGGTTATTCGCAAGGGCACGAACCAACAACGGTCTTGTTGGATGATCTCTGGAGTTACTGTGCGGTAGCAGTGACCATTCAAATCCAGAGTCCAATGATAACATGATCCTATATCATCATGTTACCATTGAACAATGGATTTGAATGGTCACTGCTGCCGTACAGTAACTCCAGAGATCAACCCATATGACCGTTGATTGTCCGTGATCTTTTGCCACTATAAAATACCCACAACCAAAATGAATATACAGTATATAAACGCAGAGGTAATGTAAAACTAACGCAAATTAGAAAAGAATACTGGGATCGTAAAGACATTAACATGATTTGTATGGGGACAAAGGAAAATTTGGAAATTTCTCAGAAATAGATAGTAACCAGTAAATGAATAATCAGTATCTGCTGAAGCATAGGTTACATATTTCGAGAATTTATTTAACAGCACAGAAGAGTTTCATTTGTGCCATCGATACACATAGTTCAAGATAATAATTTGTATGTCAACAAACATCTGACTGAACAGGAGGTTGTTAAACTGTTCAATAAATTACTTGGAAGTAATGAGATACCCATAGATTGGAGAGCAAAAACTGAGATTTGGGATGAACAGAATGGCTTCGGAAAGAACAGGTCAACTATTAATTCGATATTCATGTTATGGTTTGTGGAGAAATACATTGAACACAACATACACATTTTCATTTACTTTGTCAATCTTGTATCGACCGTATCCAACTTAGCGGTGTTATAAACATTTCAGAAGAATATACCATCCAGCAGAACATAATTGTTATTATACATCAGGTGAATGGTAACAACACAAAGTAAATTAAAGTTAATAATATCAACTGGAATAAATCAGGCTGATTGTTTAAGATCAATACGGTATAATATGGTTATGAACAAAATCATAATGAAAATTAATTCTATGCTGGAATTGGCTATAGATAGGAAAATCGACTTATCGGTATAATTTGTTGTGCGGACGATGCTGCTCTCATTGCAGAAAATGAAAACGATCAAACAAAATTAATTGTTGTAGCCAAAGAACCAATAAGATGCAAAGTATTGGTTGATAACATACCAATTGAACAAGTTATGAGATTCCGTAACTTAAGTGGAGAAACAAGCAGCTAACGAGATGTTACTGCATAAGTTTACTATCCCATTTTAACCTATTTTAACCCATTTTATTATATGCAGTGCAAACCCGCAGTGATACGTCCAGAACTTAACAACCTATGAAAAAAAATAGAAAAATAAAGATCTTTCGTTTAATCACCGGTCATTCACTCAGAGATAAAATCATAAGTGATGATATAGAATGTCAAATTTGAGACAGAGTAAAATGGACAAGAGCCAAATAGCGTTATAGAATAGACCATGTTGAAAATATGCCAGATAATAGAATGGTAAATAGCGAATGAAATAACATTCAATTGGAATACGGTCAATAAAAAGGCCTCCTAAGAGATGGCAATAAATTATACTAAACACAGGTCTATGACCGAATGAAAGAAGAAAGAAGAGGAACATACAGGGTATTATTTGGCTTATTTGTCTAACCACAAATACGGGAGTGACAAAACAATTAATGACAATAAATCCAACATAGGATGTCAATAATCAAGAATTATTATTTCCGATTTCTATGCCAGCGTCTTTGCCATATTCCACATCTTACCACATTATTTTTCATCAGTAATTCAACTCCGAATGAATGATACTAACCTAAATTGTCATTTTGTTATATTAAGAAACGATGTTTATTTTATTAATCATGAATAATGCGAATGAGTTTCATTACCAATTTATTAAAAATAAATACTCCTCATTAAAAAATTATGATACTTTTAATAAATTCTTTATGGTGAATTAAGAAAAAAAAACCTTTGATAAAAAGGTTATCTAATAACTTTGGAAAACAGAAATTAGAAAATTTGTATTACGAGCTAAATTAAATGATAGAAAAATTGGCTGTGTCAATTATTTTAAGTTGCGGCATATTTGTATCTTGGGAAGCCTTCCAATTTTTTTATAAAACAATGTCTTCTAAATTTTTAATAAAACTTTAGTATCAGAACGTAAATCTTTATAATTTCATCAGATAAGATTCTGGCTTAGTGATAGGATTCAAAACATTTAACAACCGATTCGCCCACCAACATTTATGAACAGGTTCACACACGTTAAAAAAATAAATAAATAAATAACTCCTCTTTAAGGATTCGAAACGAGAAAACAAAATTCTATTGTAAAGTTCAATCAAAAAATCATATTTGTTCAATTGTTTAATTACATATTTTAATCTCAAACAGTTTTAAAACGTTCATCTTGTTCTTTTTTAGTTTAATGACCTATAGGCATCGTGGCCCATAGTCAGTTATTTTATTGGACTTCCGGCCCATACTCCATCGAGTATGTATATTTTACTCACCCTAAAATATTTGTCAACGTGCATACTCAATTAAGTAAAAAACTGGAAGTATCAAAAATTATTATTATACGCACTACTTTTTATAGTTTTTGTAGATAAAAAATTGTCATTATCATTAATTAATTTGTTTCTCATATTGATAATAGTAGTCGATTCTGAACGTCGCTTATAACATATCACCAGAAATGTTGAAAATGAACTTAGATAACATACCAATAATATTGAATTCCATTATTAGTGAAGTGTCTGATGATATTTCAACATTGTGGAAAGAGATGTGTAACTCGATCACGATATATATCAATAATGGCGTGTGATCGTGTCTAAAAATTTGGTGTTAATGTCGTGTTTGTCTATAAGTTGAAAAAAAAAACTCAACTATAAACTAGGTAGATGGGTGTTTATGCACAACTCTACTATATAACTGAATAATTATGATTGATCCAGTTGCCAAATTTCAATTATAGTTATTTGAGTTGCATGCATAATTAAAACGGTAAATTACCAACGTAATGCCGCAATATGCACCCTCGATGCATAAAGGTTCATATGACGACATATTTCTTTATACTCTTAGAACATCAAGTTCGTTCAAGTTTGTATGTTTGAAGTGTTGTTATAGGAACACAATCATATCAATTCTCACAAGATAAAAGTCGTCATCGTGTTCCCTTGTGATCCTGCGTTTTGTTTACAATATAAATATTAGAAAAGAGTGAGTTGCAAGCACATATCTGATTAAGTTGATGGAATCAAATTTTGGGTATTAATTGTGGTTTGATACAAGATACCCATCATTATATATATGGAGTAACCTTATTTATGCAATAGATACACTTTATTTTTAGGAATTTATTAGAATAATATAAAGAATTAATAACATAAAGAATTCATGCAGCTCCCAACTTGTATTGAACTCATCCATCACCTAAGACAAATTTTTGTTCAGTGTTTACTTTTCATTAACTTAAAAAGATCATATTATATTTTTAAGTAATTATAAATATTTAAATTTAAAACAAACACATTCTATTGAATAACTAAGAAAATGTTAAATTTTTCAATGATATTTAATACTCGGTATCAGAGGGACTTTTATT